>CAJHQP010001751.1:0-104093 GCA_905132765.1 Moricandia arvensis
TATTGCTATTTTTGATTCTATTAATACGGAAAGAAATAACAATTTCTATTTTTTATTCTAAATTTTGAAGAATGACTTTGTTCGAGTTGGAAGTCAGACCCCTCAAGATATTGGAGTCCTAATCAAATCTACATATAGGGTTTTATCAGAAGACTATATCTTTCAAGTTTATGAATAATTCATATTGGCCTAAAACAAAATTATGAAATATTGAGAGTTGATAATTTCATGAAAGGGAGAATATTCTGTAACTTTCAGGATGCAGAGCTGTAATAAGCCTAGGAGCAATGAGGAAGACACCTTCATTGACTTGTCTTCTGTTTTCAAGTGTGTACAAGACCATGATAAGGATTAGTGGAGCCCCCATCTGCATTCCCATTTTGCACTCTTATTTTTTCAAGTTATACATTAAATACACTGATCACATCATATTAATTTGAAAATGGCATTTTCTTCTGTTTTTGAATTGTTATTCTTTCAATAAATTAAAACGCCTTAATTATAAAATTCAACTGCTACTATCTGATTTTGTTCCTTTTCGTGGGTTCTTTCATGCTGCTATTTATCTAAGAGCTGGCAAGAACATGTGACATTTGAGAAAATTATATTTTCACTTCTCTCCGGCAAACCAATACTGTACTACATTCCAATACTATTTCCTAGTTAGTAGTTCTACTTTCCATTACTCACAATTTCTTTGTTAACTAAATGATTTATATATGTAGTATCTACTATATTAAAACAGAGTCCTATTTTTTATCTACTTATAAATAGTCTAGGTTGGCACCATTACATTTTTTTAATTTCTTATTTATTCTTCTACAACTAACTTAACTATTATTAAATATATATATTATATCTAACCAATTATCTTAATACTTTCAAAATAAGATATCTATGAAAGATATTCTTAAGTATCTTTTCGTAAGATTAGATTTTAATAATATTTTTTAATATCTTTTATTTAAAATGTAAATATACATTTGTTTTAAATAATAAAGCCATTATTAATTAACTATATTTAAAACGAAAAAATTATTAATTATTCATTTATATAATAAAAAATCTATAATATTTATATATATAATTTATATTATAATTAAATTGCTACACCAAGTAATAAATATAAAGTAACTTAATTCATTATTAACTATTTATAAGTTATAAAATAACAGAATAAATTATATTTATGAATTTTACAACATACTCCAACTTATTAAACAATATTAAAATACGATATATGAACTAATAAATCATTTTATAAGTTAATATACATATTTATATTAAATATTAAATAATTATATCTTATGTATGAGACGAGTATAATAACAATAGTTAATTTGTATAATAATGTTGACAAAAAATATAATAATAAAACAAAATTTTACGAATATTTAAAATTAAAAAATTTGTATTATAATATATGAAGCAAGTTATATAAATTAATTATCTTATTTTCATAAAAGTATATTATGTAAATTTTATTTTTTATTATATATACTTCAAACAAATGTTATAATAAAAAGATACACGTGTATAAGATTTCTAATTTTGAGTAAATAAATATTTGATAAAAATTCTTCTCGCTTAAAAGGTATGGGTCAAAATCTAATAATAAACATTAATATTTCATCAAAATCTAATAAGAAACATTAAACTGCGGTGAAAATCTAATAATAAATATTAATATTTGATCAAAATCTAATAAGAAATATTAAAGTGCAAGTCAAAATCCATCTCACATTCATGTATCTATTTCTAATTTACTATGTATCCTCTGAATATTGATCAATTACGCTTACAATGCGGGTCAAATTCATCTCACATTCATGTATCTTATTTCTAATTTAGTATGTATCCTCTCGAATATTGATCCATTACGTTTATAATAAAATGATAATTAGTTTGACTAACTTTGTAAAATAAGAGCATAACATTCATAATATATATCCACCATTTATCTAAACATTCATAAATTATAATATTTTAAATATGAAAATTTAAGTCAAATTGTATTACATAGTGGTCACCCATAGGTTCAACCAGTAGTCGAGTCCCAAATTTTAACGTATTTGCGGATTTTTATAAAAAATTAAAAAGATGAGTTCTTTACCGGACTCTAGATAAAGTCATCAGTTAGTTAGTTAAACCGCGGCAGGTCCGGGTCGTGACCCGAAACACTGGATATAACGCTCCCATTTGTAATATTTTAAATGTAGAGTATATAATCAAAAATGCAAATTTATTTCATATAATTTAGTTGTGTCGAAAATAATCTCGCGATATGAAAGCGCGGATCAAAGTCTAGTTTAAGTTTATAATAATAGTAGTTAATGAGCGAAACAATAGCTAGAAATACGTGAACTGCAGTTAAGATAAACAACACAAAGGCTATGGGTTAATCTAAGTGCCCACGAAGTTGTGAATATTCCACCAAGAAAAATCCAATTATGGAAGTAATGATTTTCGGTTTAAGTGTTGATTAGCAATTGCCAGTTTCGGATTGATTCAAATGGTGCGCTAAAACGCGACAATATAAAAGACTTCCTCCTTATAATTATCTTAGTTTAGCTCATTTTTTGCAACTCATGTTATCAAATAACAGTTAAAAATGGTTTGACCTTACATAAAAAACATTTTTTAAATTTAAATTTTTTCTTTTAAGGAACAAGATAAAACACCAAGACATTAGTTCACGAAAATAACTATTTTCATCATGTTTTTATAGAATCATCACGTCACAACAATAAATCAAGTGTTTTTATAAAGCAACTTATTATCTTATGAGTTCTATAATTTAACCAAATCTTGTTAATATTAACTTAAGTTGTAAAATTTTAATAGTTTTTTCAGCAAATTCAGAAACTTGTTTCAGAAACTAATAAAAACAGGAGAACATAACGCAACTTATGAATGATATTTTTGTTATATATAGATAGTATTCACACTACAAGATGCTGCCGCAATACCGACGGCCATTTTCGTCAGAATTTCGTCGGGAACGGCCATTTCCGACGAATTTCCGACGAAAATGACCGTCGGTATGGTTTCGTCGGAAACCCAAATGTCGTCGGGAATCCGTCGGAAATTTCTGACGGAATTCCGAGAATTTCCGACGACAACAATTTCCGACGCCATTCCGACAACAATCTACCATCGGAAAATTTCGTCGGAAAAGCCGTCGGAAATTCCCGACGGACAAAAGCCGTCGGAAATTCCCGACGGATGAAAGCCGTCGGAAATTCCCGACGGACAAAAGCCGTCGGAAATTCCCGACGGACAAAAGCCGTCGGAAATTCCCGACGGACAAAAGCCATCGGAAATTCCCGACGGACGAACGCCGTCGGAATGCCGTCGGGAATTTCCGGATTTGAATTTAAAAATTGTTTTTTAATATTTTTGTTTTTAAATTTATTTAATTGAATTATTTAAAAATATTAAAATTTAAATATAGAAATTTAAACAAAAATATATTATAGAAATTTTAAAGTTTTACAAAATTAAAAAAAAACATTCAAAAAGTTCATAATTTAAAAAAAAAACACTAAAACCTTCTAAAAAAATGTCTTTCATCCTCTTCATAAGTTCCTGGTTTAACCTCCTTGTCTCCGCCATCTCCTCTCGATATGCCGTCATCTTAGCCGACTGTTGCTCCATTTGAGCCGATTATTGTGCCATCTATAAATACAAATAACATTTTAAAAAAAATTAATTATTAGAAAACGTTTTTTAACAAAATGTTTTAAAATGTTATATCAACCTTTTTTTATAAATACAAATAACCTTTTTAAAAATGTTTTAAATCATTAAAATAATTATTAGAAAACGTTTTTAAATTTTTTTTAAAATGTTATATAAACCATTTTTTATAAATACAAATAACCTTTTTAAAAATGTTTTAAAATATGTATAATTATTAGAAAACGTTTTTAAAAAATGTTTTAAAATGTTATATAAATCTTTTTTATAAATACAAATAATCTTTTTAAAAATATTTTTAAAATATATAATTATTTGAAAACGTTTTTTAAAAAATGTTTTAAAATGTTATATAAACCTTTTTTATAAATACAAATAACCTTTTTAAAAATGTTTTAAAATATGTATAATTATTAGAAAACGTTTTTAAAAAAATGTTTTCAAATGTTATATAAATATTTTTTATAAATAAAAATAACCTTTTTAAAAATGTTTTAAAATATGTATAATTATTAGGAAACGTTTTTAGAAAATGTTATATAAACCTTTTTTTATAAATACAACTAACCTTTTTGAAAAATGTTTTAAAATATGTATAATTATTAGAAAACGTTTTTAAAAAATGTTTTAAAATATATATAATTATTAGAAAACGTTTTTAAATATATATATATATGTATAAGTATAAGAAAACGTTTTTTTAAGAAACTTTTATATAAATATTTTAACTTTAAAATTCCAAAAACAAGAAAATAAACTAACATTCACAAAAACACAATCAAAACTAATGTAAATCACAACCTAACAACACAAATCTAAGATCTAATTCCTAAAACTATCCATTCTAACCAAAGACCATCAATTTGAAACCTAAATTCCATAAAGCTAACTTCCAAATCCTCAAAAAACAACTAATAAGAATAGGGAATGGATACTTACATGATTTGGGATAGAAATATGAGAGATTTAGGTGATTTTGAGCCAAAATCGGAGAGAAAATATGAAGAACTCGCGGAGAAGGGGAAGAGACCCGAGAGAAGATAAGAGAAATGGAGAAGGAAGAAGAAGGGGAAAATATAATTAAAAAAAATCCCGACGGAGACTTTCCGTCGGGAATCCGTCGGTTTAATTTTTAAAAAAAGTTTCGAATTTTTTCGTTCCCGGTAAACCATTTTCCCGACGGCATTCCGACCAAATCGTCGCCGTCGGAAAAATGCCGTCGAGAGTTCGTCGGGATACTTGTTTTTTCGAGGATAAGCGAATAATGTCTTTTTCCGTCGGGAATCCGTGGGTAATTACCGACGGATTTCCGACGGACTACATGTGTCCGTCGGGAATCCGTCGGTAATTACTCACGAATTCCCGACGGAAGGCTTAATTAATTGAGAAAATATCTAGTTTTGCCATTTTTTTGGATACGAAAAATGTCGAAATGACACTTCTTAAATGTATAATAGGATATTTGTTCACAAGGAATGAAATTTTCATCTAAAAAAATTATTACGAAGAACATCGACATATTCTTTATATATCACTTAAAACATATAAGTGTTAAGGTGATATATAAAGAATAGGTCGATGTTCTTCGTAATAATTTTTTTATATGAAAATTTCATTCCTTGTGAACAAATATCCTATTACACATTTAAGATGTGTCATTTCGACATTTTTCGTATCCAAAAAAATGGCAAAATTAGACATTTTCTCAATTAATTAAGCCTTCCGTCAGGAATCCGTGAGTAATTACCGACGGATTCCCGACGGAAGGCTTAATTAATTGAGAAAATATCTAGTTTTGCCATTTTTTTGGATACGAAAAATGTCGAAATGACACTTCTTAAATGTATAATAGGATATTTGTTCACAAGGAATGAAATTTTCATCTAAAAAAATTATTACGAAGAACATCGACATATTCTTTATATATCACTTAAAACATATAAGTGTTAAGGTGATATATAAAGAATAAGTCGATGTTCTTCGTAATAATTTTTTTAGATGAAAATTTCATTCCTTCTGAACAAATATCCTATTACACATTTAAGAAGTGTCATTTCGACATTTTTCGTATCCAAAAAATGGCAAAATTAGACATTTTCTCAATTAATTAAGTCTTCCGTCAGGAATCCGTGAGTAATTACCGACGGATTCCCGACGGCCTTTGGCATTTTATAGTTTGGGGTTTCATAATATTGTGGATAACTTCATTATATGATAATCTCTGTATATTAATGATTTAGAGGGACTATAACTATTAAAATATTTAAAATAATACCGATTACACAAAGCACTTATTGTGAAAGTAGATTTCCGCAATGTATGTCTTTAAATGTATAAGTGTTAAGGTGATATATAAAGAATATGTCGATGTTCTTCGTTATAATTTTTTAGATGAAAATTTCATTTCTTGTGAATAAATATCCTATTACACACTTAAGAAGTGTCATTTCGACATTTTTCGTATCCAAAAAATGACAAAATTAAGCATTTACTCAATGAAATTAGACGGCCGTCGGAAATCCATCGGGAATTACCGACGGATTCCCGACGGACTTGCATGTGACTGTCGTAATCCGTCGGGAATGCCCGACGGATTCCCGACGACCGTCTAATTTCATTTTGAAACCTCAAACTGTCGGGAATCCGTCGGAAAATACCGACGGATTCCTGACGGAGCCAGTTTCCGTCGGGAATTACTGACGGAATTCTGACGGATTCCCGATGCTGTCCAATAGTAACAAAAATCGTCAAGATGTTGTCGGATTTCTGTCGGTATTTCCCGACGGAAGAGATGTTGTCAGAATTTCGTCGGGTTTTGCTGACGAAATTCCGACGAAAACAAAATTACCATTTTCGTCAGGTAGCCGTCGGAATGTCGTCGGTATATTCTGACGGCCGCGCTCTCCGTCGGAATGCCCGTCGGAAATTGCCCTTCTTTCTTGTAGTGTTCTCTCCTAGCTCAGTCGCAGAAATGGTGGAAAAATAACTAGCAACCACCTTTCGTTGCGGCGTAACGTAACGTTCTCTTTAACCCGATACTCGCTAAAATAAGTCGTCCTTCTTTTGTATTAGCTTTTTCACTTCCTCTTGCAGTTCCGGTATGTACTGAAGGCTCAGAGAAACGGTCTTAGGCATATTTAACTTCTTCTGCAATAAAATATAGCCAGACAAAAAGAAAAAATGAAAATTTCTCAAATAGATCTTTTTAAGTTTTTGTCACAAAAATAGATTTTTAAAAAATGATGAAAATAAAAAAAAATTTTATTTTGAAAATTTTAATACTTTTGTAATTATTTTTTAAATTTTAAATCTTACCTCCCAAAATCCACCCCATAACTCTAAACCCTAAGTATAAATTAGTTCACCTAAAAAGTATAAATGTATATTTACACTTTTTAATAAAGTCTATTTTAATCATTTTTTTCATTAAATGCTATTTTGGAGACAAAAACTTTTTAAAATCTATCTTAGAGTATTCCTAAAAAAAAAGGGTTCATACAATATTGTTTAAATTGGTTTTGATATGAAACATATTCAGATGACGTATCAAAGTGACCTGCTTACCCGCTCATCTGACCTTGGAAGACATGAACGAAGAGATGAGAACAAACAGTTTATCTTCTTGCGACGGTCACGTTCATTAGCATTGTGATTAAGCTTCTTGATCACGACCGAATTGTTGTCTATTCCATTTCCCTTCAACGAACCTGAAACGCCTAAGCTGGTTTGAAGATGAACCACTCCATCCATCTTGGGTACCGGAAAATCAAGAAACGTGCCCATGTTATGGTTCTCTCCAAAGACGTTGTATCCCTCGGACCCTCCCATCGACGCACACCCAATGTTTGGGAACATTGGAGGGCCCAATGCATGCATTTTTGCTAGACTAAAGATAATTTTTAGAAAGTTTTTTTTTCTTTCTTGAAGCTGTTTTGGATGTTGCTGAACTCTAGGTGGAATACTACTGACCTGCGACATATATATAAGTATATACATAGATAAAATTAACCAAATAGACAAATAAATATCTGGTGTCAAATCGAAGGTAACAAACTATACATTAGTTTTTTTTTTGAAGTGTTAACGACGTAGTACGTACTATAACGAGGAAAAATAGTGATATCTGGGGCAGGTACTTATCTTTAATACTATAAGACAGAAGTCATTTGACAATTTTGGGAGTGACATATGTCTTTAAACATATAAAAATTATTTTAGTTGAGCAAAAAGAAAAAATTATAATAACGAATAAATCCATATGCGGTTACATCCATGTATCACGCCACGATCTTTGTACTATTTTCTTGGATTTACTAATCACATAACATCCATAATATTTGAGAAACAACCACCAAAGAACCACTCCATTTTTAACAAACAAAAAAAGAACCACTCGAGTGATAGCAGAACGTGAACCCTATGGTGTCTGGGGAAATGAACTAGAAGAATAACTGAAAACTAAAATACAAGAGTGAGTTATATTTGGTAAATGAAGAGTGTATTACTTTGTACATTTATTTCATCTAACAGTGAGAAAACTTTTAGTGATTCTGGAGTTGGCGCCACATCATTTGATAGGCATGGCAAGGAGAGGAACATGAGCATGGATGATTGGTTTCATGTACTTTTTTACAAGTTTATATTAAATACCTCTGTTTTTCATCAGTTATTTTCTGAATAATACTGTTTTAATTTGTATACTATTTATCAGTTTCTAATTCTAATTCATTTTGCAGAGCTTTTTGACCAGACAAAAGCAATCTTAGATTTACAAGTTGTTAAGGAATTGATATGCAACATAAGATGAACTAAAGATTGAAGAGAATCACCAACGAATGCTGCATTGGAAAGAAGACGAAATAGCAAGTAGACAATAGACACCCAGGTTAATGAGCACTAATGGCTTTTTTCAAAAACCCACGGTCATTTTTCTAATCCCATAACTATATTACGTTCTGTTTTTTTTTAAGATTATATATGAACATGTTACTTTATAAACATGTTATACTAAAGCAATCATATAAGTGAATATTTTAAAAAGATATATATTTACATCACTCCGAAACAATTGTTATGTAATGTAATTTCATATTAACATTTTATATTATAAAATAAATGTGCCACTGCATGGCAGGGGCCATAATACTAGTTGATAAATAAAGGGTAAACCACATATTTTCAGGCCAAAATCATTATATAGTAATAAATGTACATCATTTTTTAACTTGTTATATATTTTGTATAAGTTTTTCTTAAGAACATTATACATTAGGAAAAGACATATTAATGATTATTTTTTGGAAATTTATTTTATTAATCTACATAAAAAATATCATGTTCTTATGTGCCGTTATAATTACATTTTTGAATTATACCAGAACCATTTTCATGATTTGAACTTAACACTCGTTTATAGTAGTAAACATCAACGATACGCATGGTGATAAATTGCTTTAAAATGGTTTAGCAGTTATATGGAAATCCATGAATTTATGAAAACAAATCAATGTACACCAACTGATACGTTTTACATGAAAAAAATAGGGCAAATATTTGGACATAAATGTATTATAAATAGACAAACTATAAGATATATTGTATAAGAATCCAAACACGATTATGACCACTGCCGGCTCTAGGATAGTGCACATGGTTGCAAATGCTCAAGGCACAATTTTAATCAAATTTTCTGTACTGGTTAGGGTTCTTAAATTTTTAGTTGTTATATAATATATCAAGGATTGTTTAGTTTTGTATCAAGGATCTAACTTAAATAAAAAAAATCTTAACGTTTAGACCAATTTTTTTAAAAATATTTAGGCATTGATTTAGAAAGAAAAAATAGGAAGGCACATGGCCTATTTTCTTTTTAAGCCGACCCTGATTATGACATGTTTAAAAACTATAAGAAGATTTTTATTTACATATCGAAGGATTACTCAGCTTGAAGAAATTGTTGGCGGGTCGTGGAATCAGGATGATGTAAGCCTATACATAAGCATTTTGAAATTTAATATAATTAACTGGAGCCTCAGTATTTAACACAACAAAGCTATTAATATTTAGGTAAACTTGCTGCCATCTATGTGTAAAATAATTCCAAACTAATACAATACTTAAGGTACGGCTGTCGTCCTGTAAATTATCCTTATTTGATGTCAAATACTATGTTTTAAACCAAGCCAAAGAAACCAAACGTCTCTAGACCAAGCTATTTTTTCCTTCATATTTTACTTCACCAAAACATACCAAATTTAAAGATTTGTTTTGTTTTCCCCAAAATGAAAATTCTTTAATTAAGATTTTTACTCTCGTTGATGCCTTAATGAAAACTAAGGGTGTGACTATATAACATATTTAGAATAAAATAAAATATATGGAAATGTATTTCATCTCATTTTCGTTTGAAATATGAAAAATTAAATGTTTTAAATTTATGTACAAAATCTTAACATCTAATAAAAAACAGAAGGAGCATAAATATTAAGCTCGTTAATCTATTAAACAACAATTAATAACGTTCGTTAATCTATCATGTCAAAGCACTTTCGATCAGGGGTCAACTTGCTCGATCTAACATTACCTTTAAGCAAATTAGAGCATCATCTCATAAATAATATACTAATAATAATTAGCCACATTTGCTTTCGGAGACACTGTTTTTTTCTCTTATGCATCTTCCTCGTTGTGGATGGTAGCCACTAGCCAGGGACCCACATGCAGGGGTCACTTGAACTCGCTATTTTTTTTTTAACAAAAAAAAAATTATCAAAATATCATTTTCGTTGTACCATTTTTTATGTTTATTTTAATCATTATCTTTAATTTTTTAGGAGAAAAAAATACACTTATAACTATTAGATTGATTAATTTAAGACTTATGGATTAGAGTTGAGGGGTAAAGATATGGTGGGATAAGATTTAAGAATGTAAAATTTTGAATTTTAATATTTTTTTTTAAATTATCTTTTAAAAAAATAGTATTTATGAAAATATATTTTTAATGATTGTAAAAATAAAATGTGATACCAATAATGTGGTAAACATCAAAATTTCCCAAAAAAAATCTTCGCATAATAACACAGAATTGATAAACTGACCCTATTAAATTTGATGTTAACCCCTCATTTATTTTCCATTCGTCCTTTCCCAAACAAAAAGACATTTTTTTCCTTTTCTAATCTAATAAAACAAAAACAAAAATATTTGATACAAAGCATAAATTTAGCTGAATTTACATGTATATTAGCTTTTTCAGTATCTAGTAAACATTTAAAAATTTACATGTATATTAGCTTTGAATTGGGGTTTAAAAATGTATATTTGATACTTTTGTCAATTTTCTAAAATGAGTAGATTCGATGATCTTATATATTTTCTTATATTTAAATGTTTTATATAGTCTTTACAAAGCTTTGCTAAAAACTTGAGTTTTATAATTTATATGGTGTCTTAATCTAATTATAGATGTTCTTTTGAAATATACCTATAAATATTATTCATAAAATTATATAAAAATATTCGAACCAGTAATGTATTTTTTAGTTATATACTAAAAACCTAGTATACATCAACCCCGGTTAAATCTATATCTGGATCCGCCACTGAGATATTACGATTAACCTATGATAAGCTTTATGTCTTCTTCTGTATCAAAGAAAATATATGAAACCTACGTGAAATATTGATGTCCATTTACAATAAACTTCTCAAAAGTTGGAGACATTTTCTCCCCGGTTTCTCATTGTCCCTACATCTCTCTATCATGTTTAAAACTGGCCAAACGGCTTCATTACTTAACTACTTAATGACTCGTAATTAAGTCTTCAAATGGGAGGACCATCTATTAAATAAAACAAGATGATTAGAAGGAATAATCAAAGGTTGTGTGGCCTTAGAAAAATATTTACATCAATTATAACTGCTATTCTTAAATCCAAGTGTAGACATTGAAAAATGAGTTTTATTGATGTAATACGAACGTAGTGGTAAGTCAATTAGTAATCCATCATTGGCTTCGACCAAAAAAAAAAACAGTAACAACTCGACCGCAAGACTACAACGCGTTAGTCAAGAATGAAAGATTATAATAGGACAACGCAAACGAAACAAAAGAACAACTGATCACACAAATGAGTTTCCACATCCCTCATACAAGTATAAGATCCTTTGACTTAACTCCTCGAAACTTAGTTTGTAACTATCAACCTTGTCGACTTGAAGATTCAACGAGTAGAAGAGTCGGTCTCCCGGAGAACTCGAAGATGAAACATTATTGAGTACAAACCCATCTGCTTCTAATCCAATCAGCACATTACACATCGAAAAATTATGATTCTTGGACGATGAAATTTGGACCATCACTTCGTTGTCTCTAACGTTAGACACAAAAACGGTGGAGAAATAACTAGCAAACACCTTTGGTTGCGGCTGAATGTAACGTTCTCTTTGACCCGATGCTCGCGCCAAGAGTTCTTCCTTCTTTTCTGTTAGTTTCTTCACTTCCTGTTGCAGCTCAGGTATGTACTGAAGGCTCCGCGAAATCGTCTGAGGAATACTTAGCTTCTTCTGCAATAACAAAAAGCCAAAAGAAAAAGGTTGTTAACATATTCTTCTTCTAACTATAGTACCAAATCGAATAACTATTGTTTATTGTTTTTTTTTTTTGAATTATTAGGAGGTTCATGTCGAAGCCTTAATCTCCCTAGGCCCGAAACCACAACATGTAATATTCGTTTCGTCCCAAGGTTTCGAATCAGGACCTCTGACAATATGACCAGAATCTTTCAAGTTGAGCTAATGAGTTCTGGTTGCTTATTGGTTTTGATAATGAAAAGTATTCATATAACATTTTTCAGAGTAGCTACATACCGTCTCATCAGTGTTAGGAAGACATGAATGGAGAATTGAGAACAAAGAGTTGGTTTTCTTGCGACGGTTACGCTCATTAGCATTGTGATTAAGCTTCTTGATCACGACCGAATTGCTGTTTATTCCAGTTCCCTCGGACGAAACAGAATCCACTAGGCTGGTCTGCTGCTGCGGATGAACCACTCCATAGTTGTGCGGTACCGGAAAATCAAGAAACGTGCCGTTGCTATTGTTATCTCCCACGACGCTGTAGCTCTCGTACTCTTCTCCCGTCAACGTCCACCCAAAGGTTGGGAACAATGCAGAGTCCAATGCATCCATTTTTGCTTGGTTAAAGACAAATTTTTAGTTTTTTTTTTCTGTGTTTGGTTGGGATGTGCTGAACTGTAGAATATTATTGACCTGCTACATGTAAATTTATAGATAGTATTAACCAAATAAACAAATAAATAGATGTGGTCAAATCTAAGCTAACAAACTAGTTTTTGAAGTGCTATGCGACGTAATACATACTATAACGATGAATCTCATAATTGTAAGCATATGCTTATGGCATATGCTACACGCATATCTCATTTAATAAGGTGATAGCTGGGGCAGGCGATAATTGATAAAAAAAAGGAATAGCTGAGTTTTGTAAAGTACAGCTTGTATCAGTTTTTTATAAAACAAATATTCTGTATTAGGAAAAAGACATCTCTCTAATTCATCAAAAAAAAAATGTTTGGCCACACTTTTTTGCTTCGTTTTAGATAATGTTTTCAATTTTTCAATATAAAACTAACTTTTCAATTTTTATTACAAGTTATATTCTTATGTATTGCAATTGCTTCAATAACTTTTGTGTCTAATAAATTATGGTTTTATTTAGGAAATCAATTGATTAATGTACATACAAAAATCTAGTAAGTTTTTTTGTGTCTAATAAGTTATGGTTTTATTTAGGAAATAACAATTGGTTAATGTTCAAACAAAAATTTAGTAAGTTTTTTATATGCCGTATCTACATTTTTGAGTTACATCAGTACTATTTTTACACTTAGCAGTCGTAATCATACTCACTACGTCAAATAAATGGTATAAAAAGATTAGGAATAATAACTTTACCAGCACACAGTAATTAATAGAACTTTATGAACAATGATATTATATATATAATTTAATTTATAATAAATTGTTAAAGAATCAAAATTTGATCCAATTTTCATACTTATTAAACTTCTTAATAAGTTACTCTTTACAATTAATTTGCTCATTGGTTTTGCAATCACGAATCTTTTTTTAAGGACATCTCCAACCATGACACCAAATTTAGTGTTAAAGTTACCTCAAATTTGGTATTTTGGTATCAATGTTTTTTGTCATCTCCAACCATAACACCAAATATTACACTAAAAAATAATATTATATATTATTAAATATTATTTGATGTTTTCAGTTTTACTAAAATATACATATAATTCTAGGTATTTACTATTAAATCTAACTTTTAATTTTAATTGTTCATTATTGATTAAAATATTAGTTAAAATTTTATATTATTAAAAATATATATAAAAGGTCTATTGTATTTCATTATAAAGTAAATTATTGTATTCAATTAGTGATTTATCATTAGAAAATAAAATAAAAAATATTTTAATTATGTAAAAATAAGTCAATTACACCAAATAGTACATTATTTGTGTTTAGTTACAAATTTAAATTAATTGATAATAATAATTGAATTATATTGTTAAATAAAATATAATAATATATTAAATATTTGGTGTGATGAATAGTATTATACCAGATTTAATGTAACACTATTTACTCTACACCAAATTTGATGAAATGATATTACTTTTAATGTTTCATTAGAAATGAAATGATACCAAATTTGATGTTTTGGTGTATCATTGAAATTGACATACGAGGTTTATATGTTTTACGTTTCCTTAATTAGGATGAGACCCCAAATATTTTAATATTTAAAACATCTTATCTTACATAATAAAGTAAGTTTTTTTAAAGAAAAAAATGCGAAGAACTACCACGTGTCACCTAAAACTTTTTAAGATATTTCTATTAAATTTTAGGATTCTTGTAATTCAAACTACATATATTATATTTAGAACTGAGATATATATTGTATCTTTTAATATCTTATATAATATAATAAGTTTTTTCAAAAGAAAGTGTTAAGATGAAAGTACATGTTATAAATAAAAATTATTTCAAATTTATAATATGAATTTGAAATATATGCAATGCATGGACAGTATAGACTACTTGATATATTGATATATCAATGTTCTCTTCAGAGAGTTTTGTATATTTCAATAAATTTTGAGTCATCTATGTTCCCAACCTTAGTAGAACAAAAAAAAATTGTTTTCCTAGATGGTAATAATGAACTTCATGTTCAAGCATTAGCAACTCGAGTCTAGAGATGATGTTTGTACAAATTAATTACTATTGAATGAGAAAGAAAGAATGCTACCACATATTCTTTCTAAATGTCGACAACAATGCTATCTGGAAGAATTCAGAAATTTAGCATGTCTTAAGCTCCCAAATATATTTCAGAAAGTCACCTATTTTTTTAATCTTTTAAATTTTTAAAACTCTTTGAGTTCAAACTTCATCTTAAACTTTTTTTTAGTACAACTTGATCTTATACTATATATCTTATATAATATAATATTTTTCAAAAACAAGCTATAAGGTAATATTACATATATTTTAGATACACATTATTACATAGGTCTTTTGCCAAAACGGTGAATTTTCATATGAAATGATAGGGGTTTGATACAATATTGGGTAAAAAGAAGAACAAGTCCTTCCAGATGCAAGCCTGGCTTACTCATGAGTGACTCACCCATATTTCTCAATGATCTGTTTTGGTCTTAACCTTATTTTTATTTCTTCTGCCAAGTTTAACACCAACTAGTATTTACCCCTCACATTATTACATATTTACTATATTAAATTGAAATTCATGAAGGCATGAATAATATCAATACTCAGTACTTTAAAAGCATGCATAATCGATCAGTGGCTTCGACCACAAAACAGAAAGAACTCGACTACAGGCTTAGATATACAAGAGAAAAGGCGCCATGTAACTAAAAAAACACGAAACAATGTATCATCTAAACGAGTTTCCACATTGCTCATATATATTTCCCACTTGATGATGCAAAGTGTAGAAGAGACAGAGACGTAGTAACTCTCGCACTCGGCCGTTGACACATGCCAGAGTCTATGGACCACGCACCGTGTGAACTATGTCCACTCACCAGTAGAATAATTGGATCAAAGTTAAATAAGAATATTGCATGCATTAAAATTTACACTCATTACAATAAAGAATTAGAATCCATATACTGAATGATGATTCAGCCTCAAGAAATTAATGGAGGCTCGTGAAACTCAAGTGGAAGAAGCTTAGGGTAAATATTTCCAATGTTGTATAAGCATATACATGAGCAATTTCATGGTGTAAAAACATCCGCATTAAGGGGTTTTAAGTGGAATCTCTCATTTTACAAACATAAAATATATTAAGAATAAATTAGATAGTTTCAATTGTGTGATTTTTTTCAAACTTAACTGTCTAATTAAATATTAATATAATTCATAGAAGGAAACTAAATTACCATTAAAATAATGGTTTTTCTCAACAATTAGTATTAATGATAAAGTATTAAGTGATCTTTCAAAACTTGAAAAATTCAATTACTATTTATACCAATAAAAAATAAAATGTTCTAAGAATATACATAAGCGTTTTATTTATTTGTTGACCCCAAACAATAAAGCATCTCATTGAGTTAATATATTAAATAAATGTTAGGCTCGTTAGTATTAATTCAACTAATTAACAACTGTGGGTAATATATCATGTAATAGCACTATCTATCTAGGGTCAACTTTAAGTCGTTTCCGTCCAATCATAAAGCAAATTAGAGCATCATCTGACTAATATGATAATAGTAGCAATATTTTCATATTTTCTTTGCGGCTTCCTTATCCTCGACACTATTCTTTTCCTATTCTGCATTTTCCTAGTTGTGGATGGTGGCTCATGGCTGCCATATCATTGTTAAGCTTCTGTTTTTTTTTCTTGAAGTAATTGTTAAGCTTCTGTTTCTAAGAAAATATTCATTCTCTTTCAGAAAGATTAATATTTTAGAAAAAATAGTAAAAAGATAAATTTATATATTTGTTTTATTAGGTATTGATAACAAATTGAAAAAAATATATTATTAATTTTTATTATATTAAAATTATTATAAATATTTAATCACATAAAGATGTATTCATAGTCAAATATCATTTATATATATATACAAATACCAAAACATGCATTTTATTTTGAAACAGATTAGTTATTATATAAAACCTATGTAAATTCATTATAACCATTTTTCTATTTCGAAACAAGATAACAAATTTCACAAAACTTTCTGGTTTCTTTTCCCCAACTAAAGTGAATCCGAAGAATTCCCATATCCCTACATCTCTCTATCGTGATTAAAACAAATTGTACGGCTTCTCATTGATAATATATTAAATGGTTTATAGTTAAGTAATAGGACTGTTACAATGAATTCTCTTGTTTATTTGAAAATGTCATTCTTTGATTTTCCGAACGAGTACTCTACAACCGGAGTTCATAGCTCAAACCTCTTTGACCAAGGCGCCTTAATAGATTTTCTTCGTGTTTATAGCTCACCGCCCTCCTCGCCGATCAATATGCTTTCCAATTCATTTTAGATTCATCTAGTCTTTTCGGTAAGCTTCTGGCAAAGCTGCCCCATTTCAAACCCATTCATTTGGGTATATAAGTGTTCAAATTTTTTTTAATAAATGTTAAATTAATTTATATTAAAAAAAACTTTTTTTACAAACTATGTAATTTTGTTTGAATTGAGTTTTTTTAAACTATCTAAAACTGATTCCTAAGACTATTGTATGCTCGTAAAAGCAACTGTTTTATGAATACAAGTGAAGTTTATTTACGGGTTTCTTTAGTGGAGCAGGTCTTTTTCTTTAACAATTACCTTGCTTTATTGTACTGCTTCTATTGTTCATTTTATCGTCGATGATACCTCTAGTTTCTATTGTTTTACCGTTGAGCATAACTCTTGTTGTAATCGCTTAAACCCCTTTACTTTTTATATATTCATTTGGTGTACACAAAACAAAATTAAGTAATCAACGGCATGACCAGGTCTATTTGGAAAATTTTGGGTTCGGATATCCTTTAAGAATTTAAGTTTGTGGGTTTAGTCTTGTATGCCCCATTTGGATTTTATATATGTTCGGATAGTGTTCGAATATAATATATAACTTTGCTAACGTTTATTTTGGATCCGTACTCATTTCCTATTTAGTTAATAGTACTTCAGCTACGAGCCTACGATATATTATTTAAAGTTTATTCTCTCTTGAAACTATATTGGTTGGAATATTATTAACTCACGTCTATATATGCGCACAAAGGACTAAAGAAATTAATCATGTTGGTGACTACTATATTAATCAACAAAGTATATTACAAATGTTTTATTCTTTATGATCATATAAATTAATAATTACAAATGTTTTATTCTTTATGATCATATAAATTAATAATAATAAGTGTTATACAACTTGTCAGACTATACCATATATTATACCAAAAAACCTGTTAGTTATACTATAGAAGGAGTAAGGAGCATAACTAACAAATTTTGATATTATATGGTATTAATATTCGTTTTGCCCCCGGTAAACTTTGTCTGGAAACCCACGATGCCCCTTTCCTTTATTTTCGGTTCAATATATTTGTTTCCTTCTTTCGCTTTTGTTTTGGTATTCTTTTCCTGAAATCTTAACATATTTGTTTGTATTCTTTCCCACTCTAGATGTGACTTTCTTTAAAGCTTCTATTGGTGACAGTATTAAAGTTAATTTGCAGTATATTTTGTAATTTAAAGTAGGGGTGGACATCCGGGTTCCCGTTCGGATACGGATCAGATTTTTCGGGGTTTAAAATTATATCTCATTTGGGTATTATAAAATTTTGGGTCGGATTCGAATCGGGTTCTCCCAGGTCCGGGTGGGTTTAGTTATTATGATTAAAAACCTGAAAATAACCGAATAACCAATGTATTTGAAACTAGTTCAAGTATTTGTACCCAAAATAACTATATTATTCTATTTAATTCGGGTATTTTGTATCCAAGCTACTAAAGGTACAAAAAAACTAAATATACTCATTTAATATGATTTTGTTTGAGTAGCTTTATCCAAACGATTTCATTTATCCGAAAATACACAAAGTATTAAAAATAACTAATATATTTAGTTTATAATTTTAATTTTTATTATTCAACTAATTATAAATAATATTTTAAGATATATATTTACATTTCGTATATCTTCGGATATTCATTCGATTCTCGATTCGGATTGGGTTCGGTACCTGTTCTTCAGATATAGCAATTGAAGACTCTTTCGACTTTTTACCCCGGATCCGATCGGATTCAGACCTAATTTTTAGGTCGATTTTGGGCTGGTTCTTTTGGTCCGGATATTTTTCCCAACACTAATTCAATGAAAGTTAGAGTAAAATTTAAATGGTAAAAAATAGAAATTTATGCGTCAATTTACACTAGAAATAAGAGTTACCATTTTATTAAAACTTACGATTGATAACTTTTTGATTTATAAGTTGCATTATAGTTTTAATAAAAATGTAAATATAAACACTTTAAATATCAAAATATTTAGTAAAAACAAAGAAAACATTAACTATTTTTAAATAAATCAATAACAATAAGAAAAAAACTTCTTTTTCTTGTAAGTAAGTATTAAAATAAAATTTGAGAAAATCAGTATATATATATTATTTTCAAAAATTTATAATCAATAATAATATTACTTATTATAATATCAATAGTAAAATAAAATAAATGAAATAATAATAGTTTGAATAAACTAAAAAAAATCCAAGTAGTAGCAAAAGTTCAGAAAAAATTCAGTTCATGGTTAAGCGATCCTGATAAATCAAAGGCTAGACTATATGGTGTATTTTAGCTTAGGGTTAGGATATTTTAAAGAGTTTTTGCAATAGAAAAAAATTGGTGTATTTACTTTTTATTTAGTAAATCCGAAAAGAGAAAAACTTGTGTTTTTATTTATTTTATACACTTTACTCTAACTTCATCTACTTGAGATATTGTCTAAGACTCCAGACACAAATATTACATGTATTTCTTTGAGCAAAACACGAATATTATATGTATGAACCATAAAATGCCTTTAAAAGTGTTTGTTGTAAGTGGCTCATTAGTATTAGAGCATGGGTCAGAGCTCCTAATACTATAGACCGGTGATCGAGGGCGTACATACACATACCAAACAAATCCACAGAATTACTCCAGATAAAAGGTATTCTTATAATACCTTCTTTCAAGTTAAAAAAAAAAAACTCTTTTAAAAAAAAAAGTTAAAAAATAGTAAACTATAAGAAGAAGAAGGAGAAAAACTATAAGAACACTATTATTTACATATTGGAAGATGTTTTGGGCGTCTTCCTCGAAAATATATCGTTTTGACAAATAGTTCCAAATTTTTTTGATGATGCAAGCCTATACATAAGCATTGTGAAATTTAATATATTTCTTAAATAACTGCAGCCTCAGGCTCAGTATTTCTCACAATAAGGCTATTATAATATTAGGTCAACTTGATGCCATCTGTGTTTACACTAAAATATATTATGTATTAAAACTGTAAGAAGAATATTACATATTGGAAGATGCTTTGGCCAAGTTTGAAAAAAAAAATGCTTTGGCCGTCTTCCTCGTCCCAAGCATTTTCGATTGTGTAAGCGTAAAGACAAACATGTTGATCAAATTTAATATATCTATCTTAAACAAACGCAGCCTCAGTATTTAACACAGCAAAGATATTATAATATTTAGGTCAATTTGATGTCATCTCTTTCTACACTAAGATATTTTCATGAATAAAACTATAAAAGATTGTTATTTTAATGAAAGCCTTTTCAAAAAAAAAAGATTGTTATTTTAAAAATTGAAATTTAATATATTTGTCTTAGCTAAATGCAGCCTCAGTATTTAACACAAAAGCTATTATAATATTTAGGTCAACCTGATACCATCTACGGCTACACTAAAATATTTCCAAACTACTATAATACTTGCAATTATCCTTACTTTGTGTTAAATATGTCTTTTGAAACAAGTGTCAAATATGTTTTAAAATTGAAATCTTTGAAGAAGAAACAAGGTGTAGGATTTTACATGTCCTAAAAACTGGAAATATATTCGAAGAATTAGTGTAATGCGACGTATTCGTCGTCTCAAATTTTTGATGGGCCTGTTCAAAAAATATTAATGATATATTTAATGATATAATGAAAGAATTTTAAAATTATTTTTTACATATTTAATGTTTTTTGAAAATTATAAAATATAAATTTAGTAATATATTTAAAAACTTAAAGCTTTGGACTCTAATTTAAATATTTACTTTTAATTATTTTAATTATTTTTAGATTTGGGTCATGTTTGACCGCTCCACTTGCTCGTGATGTTAAACGGCACTGTGACGTAAGATTAGATCAATAAAAGAAATAAAAAAAATCCTGGAAAGATTAGTTATTATCGGATTTTGGAACATTGCCTTAATCCTTAAAATCTTTGAAATTCTGACCACTGAACATTGCCTAATCCTTAAAATCTTTGAAATTCTGACCACTGAACATTGCCTTTGTTATAACGGATGCAAGAAAGATAATGTAGAAACAAAATAATAGACACGAAAATGATACAAAGATTTTGTCTGGGTCACAGTTCGACTAACACATAGGTAAAGAGAACGATTATTATTGAAAACTGAATGTATTTTCTGGACTACATTAAGATTACAAAACACACAAAATATGTATAAGAGTATCCAATTTGAAAGTCTTAAGAGCACGAGTAATGTGGGGTTCTCACCAAGTTTCTTACATATTTTAATGAAAGTAATTAGAACTGAGGATTGAGGCATATAAATAGTAGAATTGAGGAAATAGAAGTCTCTTTCACGAGAGACCAAACTTGTAAAAAGCTATCTTGCTAGGTGTCAAGTT
Source organism: Moricandia arvensis (assembly GCA_905132765.1). Taxonomy (NCBI): domain Eukaryota; kingdom Viridiplantae; phylum Streptophyta; class Magnoliopsida; order Brassicales; family Brassicaceae; genus Moricandia; species Moricandia arvensis. The sequence goes on from CAJHQP010001751.1 coordinate 21,707, forward strand.
ATTACTGGTTTTATTTTATAATTTACAATTTTTTAATTATTTTGAAAAATATACTGTTACTTAACAATGAGAAACTGTATCTAAGAGCTTTGTTGTTGCCGATGCTCTAATGAAGACTCAAAATTTTACTCTGAATATAAGTAATTAAGCTGAAATTGCAATCCAAGTATTCTTTTAATGGTCATTTTCTTTATGTAATTCTTGTTGATTCAGTTTAACGTTTCTATTTAATTTTGTAATAAATGATGTTCTCTTTATTCTATACAAAAATTTGATATTGTTTGAAATTTTGTGATCGACTATAAAATACCACATTTTTTATTGTTTAAATTAGTTTTACTAATAATGTTTTTATGTAGTCAAGATAAATTGTATAAAATTTGAAAAAAACATTCGTTTGTTTTCTCATTTTCTTATTAATACACCAAACTCAACTAACTCTTTGTATATATTGTTACAAAACATATACTTCCTCCGTTTAAAAAAGTTACATGTTTTGCAATTTTTACATATATTAGTAAAACATATTAAATTTTTTATCATAAATTTTTTTATTTTTGTTTTTAACTATTTCTCCCAATTTTTAACCAACAAAAGTCCAATAAACATAATTAATTTGTTAAAAATTACAATTTTCTATTTTTATTTAATAAAAAGTGCAATGAATTGTAAAAATGTACTTTTTAGAAACATTTTCTTTTAGAAAAAACATGGAGTTTTTTGGTATCAGAGGAAATACAAGAAACAAGAAGATTATAAGGAAATACGTCAATTAAATCGTAGTGCTGATGAAAAATGAATTTTATATTTTTCATACGAACGTAGTGGTAAGTCCATTAGCAAATATCGAGCTTTGGCTTGGACGCAAAAATCAGAAACAACTCGACTACATGTTTACAAGGCATCAGTCAAGAATAACATATTATCTATAGAAAAAGACGACACAGCTAAAATAAAACAAGAACAAATATTAATCATTTTCCACATCCCTCATACAAGTACAAGATCCTTTGACTTAGCTCTTCGCAAATTAGCTTGTAATTATCAATCTTGTCCGCTTGGAGATGCAAAGTGTAGAAGAGTCGTTCTCCTCGAGAACTCGAAGATGAAAGATCCACAAGAACAAACCCATCTTCTTCTAGTCCACTCAACACATTATATATCGAACAAACATGGATCTTGGACGATGAGATTTGGACCATCACTTCGTTGTCTCTAAGCTTAGTCGCAAAAACGGTGGAGACATAACTAGCAGCCACCTTTGCTTGCGGCTTACCTTGACGCTCTCTTTGACCCGATACTCGCGCCACTAGGTCTTCCTTCTTTTGTACTAGCATCTTCACTTGCTCTTGCAGCTCCGTTATGTACTGCACGCTCCGTGAAACCGTCTTAGGAATACTTAGTCTTTTCTGAAAGAAAATAAGAACAAAAAAAAAAGGGTTGATAAGATATTCTTCTTAACATTTAGATCGTAGGTTGTAGAATCGTCTATGTGATCTTACTTATTATAACATATTAATGTTTTTTATTATAACATATTATTCTTCGAAATGGTACCAATCGATGCAAGCTAATTATTGTTAATTGCTTTTGATATGAAACATATTTAGATGACATATCAGAGTAAGACCAGAAGAAAAAAAGGTTTATAAGATATTCTATTAGTATTTAAATTGTCGGTTGTACAATCGTCTATCTAATTTTTTTTATTATAACATATTATTCTTCAAAATAGTACCAATCAAAGCAAGCTAATTATTGTTAATTGGTTTTGATATGAAACATATTCAGATGACATATCAGAGTAAGCTACTTACCGTCTCATCAGAGCCAGGAAGACATGAACGAAGAGATGTGAACAAACAGTTGATCTTCTTGCGACGGTTACGCTCATTAGCATTGTGATTAAGCTTCTTGATCACGACCGAGTTGTTGTCTATTCCATTTCCCTCAGAAGAAACAGAATCCACTAAGCTGGTCTGATGATGAACCACTCCATACATATTAAAATCACCAAACGTGTTGTTGTTATGGTTATCTCCGACCAGACAGTAGCCCTCGTACCCTCCTGCCGACTCCCGACCAAAGTTTGGGAACAATGGAGAGCCCAATGCCTGCATTTTTTTTTTGCTTGGTTAAAGACAAAAGTTTTATAATCTTTTTTACCTCTTGAAGCTGTTTTAATTTGGATTGTTCTGAACTGTAGGTCGAATACTATTGATCAGCAACATATATATAGATAGCAAGATTGACCGACTAAATAAACAAATAATTTTATATATGTTGTCAAATCAAATTTAACAAACTATATTATAAGTTTTTTTCAAGTGTTATACGTATTAAAACGGATAAGTGTCGTGTTTGTAAGCATCACGACATCTCATTTGTAGGGAATGTCTGGGGCAGTCATTGATTTGCTGTCATTTTGTTAAATACCCAAGAACTAGTTGAATTTTGTAAAATACAGCTCTTCTCTCAGTTTTTTTCTAAGACAAATTTCATCAAGGAAAACACATACTCATTCTGATTCATAATAAGTGATGTTTTAGCCATAATTTTTTTTATTTTAGATAATATTTTCAATCTAATACAAATTTAATATATATATATATATATATATTCAATTCTTGTGATAATGTATATTATTTCGTATGTTTACAAATGATTCAATATTTGTTATGTAGTTAATAAATGATGTTTTCCTTAAAAATAAAATAATAAATTTATTAGTCTGCATACAAAAACTTTAAGCTTTTTTATATGCTGTTATTATATTTTTGACCTACATCCCTACCATTTTCATAGCTTACGTTTAAAATTCAATTATAATAGTGAAAAAATCATTAATGATATGCATAAAGATAATTTATTTTATTATGGTTCAGAAATTATATGGAAATCCATGAATTTAAGAAAAATCAATAAATACAATTGATATGTTTTACATGAAACACGAAATTCGTAAATTTAAGCTCTCTATATATTTATATTACTAGGTGGGTTGCCCGCACATGCGGGCATAGTTTTTTTTATAAAATTACTTATCTATATATATATTACTAATTTAATAACTATAAAAATAAATTATTATTTATATTTTTTATTTAATTTTTAATGTATAATTTTTATGTATACTATATTAGTTATTAATAAATAAATCTTAGAATTCACTCAACCATATAAAATTAATAATTTTATTTGATTAATATTTAGTTATGTGTTTTCTGTTTTTTAGATTTATCTTTTTACTAAAAGAGATTTTTTTGGATAACAACACAATATATATATATATATATATATATATATCAGAATTATTTTTTATTTTAAATAAATTTTAAATTTTGGATAATTCTTATTATTATTAATTTTAATCATTTATCTGATAAAAATAATTTAATTTCATTTTTATTTTTAAATAATTTATATATTTTATTCATTAAGGGCATAAACGATATTAACCGCTCTAATGTTTAACGTGAGAGCTCCGTTGCGAAAAATCACTTCGCAAATAATAGTATAGATATATTTTCACAAAAAGGAAGTTTCAAAAATACAAAGGTATTAACAATTTGGATAGTATATGAAAGACATGTATTCCACAATTTTGCAATTGTTTTAACGTGGAATAATGTTATATAAAGAAATTACAAAACCCAACATTGATTTTTGTAATATTTATCACCTGTTACCTTTTTAATATTTTGAACAATGATTCTAGGGCTCATACTTGACCATCAAAGAAAATAATAGGCCTGGGCATTCGGGTCCTCGGGTCGGGTTCGGATCGGGTCCTTTCGGGTTCGGGTCCTTCGGGTCTATGAGTTTAGGACCCAATAGGGTAATTTGAAATTTTCGGTTCGGGCTCGGTTCGGGTTTTGTCGGGTCCAGGTCGGTTCGGGTCTTAGATAGTTGGACCCAATAGGGTAATTTGAATTTGTCGGTTCGGGTTCGGTTCGGTTTCGGGTCGGGTTCGGATCGGGTCTTGTTCAAAAAATACCGAAAACACACAAAAAAATTCTGAAAATATTTATGTTTGTTGGTGTAGTGGTTTGTGAGTTGTTTTTCTTTCTACAAATAACATGTTCAATGCAAAACAATACATTTATCTGATTTTTTTTATTTAAACTAATTTTTTTATTCAAACCGATTAATTACTTTAGGTGGCCGATTAGTAAGCACCCAAATTTTTGAATAAAACCTAATTATACTAAAAATTTCGGGTACCCATCGGGTTTCGGGTTCGGGTCGGGTCGGGTCCAAGACCCGCGGGTCCTCCACATCACGACCCAATAGGGTAAACTTGTCGGTTCGGTTTCTACCCGAACCTGGATTTTTCGGGTCGGTTTCGGGTCGGGTCTTCGGGTCCGGGTAAAATGCCCAGGCCTAGAAAATAATATAAAAATATTTAGGAACAACCACATTACTATCACCTAAATAATTAATAAATTTTAAATTATGACTTATATTTTAGTTAATAGACATTATAAAGTTGATATCTTAGTGGTGGGGTTATTTATTCATGTTCATGGATTTATATGTTAATTCCATTAAGTTATTTTAGATTTATATCGTTTTCTCTTGAATTTTTATTAAAATTACTTGTTTAAACTATTGACTTATATTTTAAGTCAATCAACTTACCTATAGTTTAAGTTGAATTGTTTTTTAAAAGAGATATTTTCGCTAGATGGTTCTTCATAAATCCCTTATTGTGAATTTAGTGCTCGTCAACTTTTATTTAATTTTATTGGCCTATTTACTTTTGCTAAACGTATTGGCATTTTAAACTTTTAATGAAATAGTCTTGTTTAAACTGCCAATATGATTCTTACGTCAGTTGACTAAATTTTAATATAGACTAGTCCATGATATACAGTTTATTTACATTTCTGTAAATTCTAAAAACTGCTATTAGCTATTAATATTAATGATCATGTGAAAATATATTCTGTTCAGTTTATTTATATTATTTTAAAACTTATAGTTATAAGTTAAAGGACTAGAATTCATTTTTTAAAGTATGGGTATTTTTTTTTTAAATGTCAGTGTCAAATTTCTAACAAAACTAGGTTATTTTACCAAATTGTGTGTTTATTTACATTTTAAAAATTCTATAAAAGTACAAATTATTTAAGTTTTTAAATGCTTCATTTCCTCTAATTTTAAAATTTGGAAAAGGCATATACACCATTATAATATTGCTTTAAATAACAGCACTGGAAATTTTATTATTTACATAAACTTATTATTAATGCTAAAACACTTCATTATCTACGATTTATACACAGAAATAGTTTTATCTTACAATGTTCAGCAATTATATTGAAATCCATGAATCCATAACATCAAAATACCAACTAATATGTGTTTTGCATGAAAATAAATAATTGTTACTTTAATATCAACAAAATAGAATTAATATATTTATATTATTTTCTTGATAACTAGCTTTCAAAATAAAAAGTATCAACAAAACATGACATATTAACCTACTTTATTAAAAGGAATACAAATAATCGATCAACTGGGCAATATTGTCAACGTTGGTGAAACTTTTACCCTGACCAAAAAAAAAATTAGTTGACTTTTTTATTTTGTCTACGGATATTTCAAGTTAATTGGACCTTTTTATTTCGTTTGAGATCATTGTTGCCGAACTAGAATAGTGTGGACACACCAATTTCACATAAAATAAGAACTCTACCTTAAGTAAATCTTAACTATATGTGTGTTGTTAAGTTTGTTAACATACATTGGATTTAACCATCATATTCGGAAACGTACGTGGCATTTTATCGACTATATTATTTTTGTAGTCTGAAACAATATTAAATTATTTGTATAAAATTTAGTTTTGAAAATTTTCTAAAATAATAAACGAGTATATGCACTGTGTTCATATGAAGGTAATAAATAATCGACATATTCGAAGCATATACTATGTTAAGATAGTTTGCTTATGATTACAAGTAATTGACAATCAACAGGCTGGCTGAACTTTCTCAACAACAACAAAAAAACAGGCTGGATGAACACTTAAAGATCTTAGAGCCAAAAAGTGTAAACCCACTTTAATTTTAAACTATGAATAAATGTGTACATTTTTGGATAAAACGAAAATATGTATATTGATATTTTTGGATTTTTCAATCTAGCTTTTTTAATCTTAAAATTATATAAAAATATGTCATATATATATATACATATATATATATATATAAATAGAACCCTTAATTGCACTACTTGTTCCAAGTCAGTCGGCCCTGGCACTCAGTGATACCAATGCACACACTATGCTTTTATATGGTTTAAAATCACTATCTAAATATATAGTATACATCTGAATATTGGAGGAGAAATTAATATTCCCTCCGTTTTGATTTAAATGTTGTTGTAAAATAAAATTTTGTTTTAAAATAATTGTTGTTTTAAGATTTCAATGCAAAATTTATTAAATTTTATATATTATTCTATTTTTATATTGGTTGAAATATGTTTAGGTTTATAGGTAATAATGTTTTTTTATTTAAAAATATATATAATTAAATATTTTTTTAATTTATATGTAAAAAATTTAAAACGACAACTAGAAATAATAGTATCTAAACATAATCGCAAAGAGATGGAGAGATCTTAGCGGTCAAAACCAATGGAAATGGATGTTAGAGCCCTTGGATCAAGATCTCCAGCAATATATACAGGTAGATGACTCAGGCTCGTTATGATACTTTGAACATAAAGTTTCTGTTGTTACATTAAATAAAGTAATAAGTTTACTATAAAGAGAAATATTTGGATCTCAGAACCTAGGTTGACACGAAGCCAAAGTCCATGGTCCAACTCCAAATTGAAGCATATACATAACCATTTTTAATTATTTGTTGACCTTTAACAAAAATCAAACAAAACAACACTTAAGAGGTGATATCTAGAGCAAGGTACTATCGATCTAGGTCACATTATCTGTCATCTCTATCTCTGATCATTACCTCTACTTCACGTCTTCAAGTGAGAAAATGATGTTGGTCTGATTCAGACATCATCCAGCTCTAATAACATTTCAAGAACAAGTCAAAGGGTTCCAAAATTGTATATGTGAATCAATGAAGTTTCAAAGATTCTCAAACGTTACACATTTTTCAAAAAACTAATATAGAAATCCTTTGAAAGCTACATTCATTGCCGCCCTCTTCCTCCACCGCCACGTCCACCACCCCGACCACCTCTACCTCTAAAACCACCGCCACCACGTCCACCTCCTCCTCTTCCCCGGGAACCACCACCTCCTCTCCCTCTAAAACCGCCACCACCTCTACCTCTGAAACCGCCTCTAACAACATCTTGTTTTAGTCCAAGAGACTGAACTCCTCTCCTCTTGTTTCTTTGCCCATCTCCATCTTCATCATCTCTATCTTCTCTATCTTCTTTGTAAGTGGACGAGCGCCTAGCGTTGAAAGAAAGCTCCCTGGAGCCTCCAGGACCGAACTTAACATCTTTAGAGCCTCCAAAGTTGCCACGGCGGTTCTCTATAGCCTTAACACGCTCGCCCATTGGAAGACTGTCCTCTTTAGCAAGTGATCTACGGTGGTGGAAAGCTTCAGCATGCCGCTCGTCTTTCACTTCAAACAACCTGACACCGAAGCTTCCACATTAGGAAAGAAAAAAGAGACACGCAATGTGATGTCTAAATCCTAGAATGTACTCACTTTGGAGTTTTTGATTTCTTGCTTGGTCTTTCATCTTCTGCTTCGCCGTCTGAACCTTGTGATGCATCAGAATCGCTGTTCTCGTCATCATCTGTTACAGCTTCAAAGTGTTCATCTAACAAAGAAGGTTGCTTCTTAGAAGAAGCAACAGGGTGCAGGACATTGTATTCATATGATTCCGGATCGATTTGGAAGTCCTGAAAAAGAGATGCTCAAGAATCAGTTTAATACAGTGTTTCTAAGACCGGACCGACCCAATGGTTGGACCAGGTACGACCATAAACCAGTCACATAGCCAGACTGGGTCTAATAACTGGTTTGAACATGTAGGGAACTTAAAAGTTATTGAAATTAATAAAACAATTAAAATTATCAAAAATCCACAACTCAACCATATGAAAACATACTTTATATTTATAATATTTCATATTTGATATATATTTATATTTTTATTATGTATCATATTTACTATCAAATTCTATATTAAAAACATATTGACCCAGATTGAACCAAATTTGACCTTGTCAAACCATATTGAACCGTGACTCAAATAATTATCCGCTTCAGCTTCCAGTCCAGTTTTAAAAACATTGGTTTAATATGATGTGAATTAGATTCAAAAGACTCAAAAAGGACTAGAGTTAGTACCGGATTTTGGAACATAGCCCCAAACCGACCATCTGTGAAGTTCTCATCACTAAGTCCAGGTTTCTTCTTCTTCGACACTTTCTTTGCAGCTTCCTCATCCTCAACACTCTTCTTCTCCTCTTCTCCATCCTCCCCGTTGAGGAGGGTGGCTGCGAGATCACGGTTAACCTTTGGCAACCTTCTCTTCTTCTACAAGACACACAGAAATGTATATGTAAGTAGCCAACGTAGGTAAAATGGTGAATCTGCAGATGCTACTTATATTAGAGATACTAACTGTGATTCTCTGGCTACGTTCAGCTTCTAGTTTCTCTTGCTTCTTGCGTTCTATGTAATCAACATACTGAAAAGGTTCAGCCACTGCCAAAGCCTGTAAAAGAAGAAAGAAGAAAGTTAACAAGGGAGAAACATCTTGGAGGCTACTCTGAAGTTATTTAAAAATTGTCAAGGACTCACCTTCTTGTATAGATTGTGATTCACAAAGTACCCATGCATTTGAGCTTTTAAAAGATCTGTGCCAATCAAATGAGTCATCTGCAACTTCTCCAGATCTTCCTTTGTCACAAACTTGTAATTATCGTAAATAGTTGTTTGTCCAGTTTCCTCCATCTCTTCCTGAGAACATAAAAAGTGTTAGCAGCAATGGTCACCACTTTTAACAATTGAATATTGGTTGAATGAGATAACTACCGTTAGGTTTTCAAGAGGAGAACACCATTTAGGGGCAGGACCAAGCTCAGGTATGAAGTAAGATGGGATTAGGCTAGTATCTAAAGCCAGAAGCATAAGTCCACTTCCAGGGAACACACAAATGTCGTTTATTTCTCCTCCATTGTTTATTCCTCCTCCACTCGGTGCAATGCTGGTCATACCTTCTCCCTGTAAGAAAAAATATGATAGTTATCAAAAGCTGTATCTAGCCAAAACTCGTTGTATGTCAATACAACAATCCATGAGTTCAAGAAACCGAGAGAAGCTTACAGTATTCGGATCCCATATTCTAACAATGTGCTTGTCAGTTGTAATCAACTTAGGTTGTTGAGTATTAAGAGTTCGTTGCCACTTAATGCTCAAAATTGGGCTCTCGTACCTGCAAGTTTTACAGAAAAGACTATGAACACCGAGGAAACAACCCCTAAAGTTAGCATATATGATGGATTTTGAGTTAGTAATACTACTTACATGTGATCCTTCACATGTATGGGAGCTGAAGTTCTCAAATCATATATGAATACCTGCAGATATAGAACCGCACAATCAACAAAACATAGCTAAATAAATAGTCAAATCGACATAATGGTTTCCAAGAATCAAACCTTTCCCGCACTACTCCCAACAGCTACTTGAAGACCTTCAGTATCATCAAACTCTATAGCAGTAACCTCCTATCAGCGAATAAAAAGAAAAAGCACACAATTATCAGAATATATTGATGCAGTTTTCATCTGAATATGGAACATATGTTAGAAAAATAATTACCGAAGCAGCATCACCACCATGTGTAACTGCATTAATCCTAGCAGCAGATGTTTTCATTCTCATATCGAAACATTCCACAGCACCATCTTCACCACCACAAGCAACCAGTCCATGGAGATTGCTGTGCTCAAACGTAAACAACAGTACTATGAGACAGTGCAGTTCAAATAATGATGCCAATGCAGATACAAACCTTCGAGAAACAACATTCAACGCTGGGGATTGAGTGCTGAGAGGAGAGAGAAATCTTCCCTAAGAACAGGAAGAATATCTCAGAAATGATTAACATGGAGGAAGATCAAAAGACCAATACAGACTTAAAGTTTACATTCATGGAAACGCACCTGCTCCAAATTGATTCTGTATAGATCTGGTGAAGAAGCAGCGCAAAGCAGATCACAAGACCAGTTATCATACGTCATGTCTCTCCCCATCCTACAAAAAGTGATCTTTTAGACAAATACCACAACATATCTCACAGGAGAACAAAGATTAAAAAACACCTTGGGATTCGTAAACTGTGGTGTTTCCCATATTTGGCGTGTAGGTGAATAGAACGATCAGCACATAAGAAGGCAAGCTTTGAGTAGTCATCATCCAATACCTGTAAAGCCAACATAACACGTTCTTGAACCAGAAACAAGAAAGGCTTAGACACGACCCATGAAGCAGTAAAGTTACCTCGAAATCAACAATCTCAGAGTCCAAATGTCTCTCAAACTTCAAAGCAAGCTGACCTAGCTCATAAACTTTGACCTGTGGTGGATATATACCTGATTCATTCAACAATGAATCAATGACAACGCATAAGACAAAACATTCTTCACCAAGAAAAAAAAGACATGAAAACTAACCTGAAGCAATCAGATACTCTCCATCAGGAGTAGCTTTGATTCTAGTAGTGGCTGTCTGAAACTTCAAGTCCTGTATAAGCTCCACTCTTTGCATATAATCTAATATGCCACAATAAAAAGGAACATTGAAAAAAAAAAGGAACATTGAATTTGAGAAACTTTACAAAGATATCATTACGCTGCAACTAATAGAGCAAACCTAAAGGACGAGACTTTGAGCAGAGAGTTAAAGATTCGGAAACGGAACACTGAATTTGAGAAACTTTACTAAGTTGCAACTAAGAGAGCAAATCTAAAGCTAAACCCACATCATAGATAACAAAAAGGAGGAGACTTTGAGCGGAGCGTTAGGGATTTGGGAGCACAAAGATAGATACTTACGAGGGTTTTTGCGGAGAGCTCGTTGCTTCTTAGGGTTAAGCCAAGTCGCAACGTTGGGTGCGGATGAGACATGGTATAGCTTAACTCCGTTAATGGAGGTCGACTTCAGTCTATCTCCATAAGTCGCCATCTTCAGACAACGATACTCTTCTACGCTTCTTCCCTTGACGGCGAGTTGCAGAGAAGAAAAGGAGTAATACAACGGAAGGAACCGCCACTTGTTGTTGGTCGTTTATTTATTGGGCCTTTTGGAACCCTAAATCATTAATGGGCCTAGTTTAATAAGAAAAAGCCTTTTGAAACCCTAGATTACTAATCGTCTTAACTTAAACACGAATAAGCCTTTTGAAACACTAAATCCTTAATGAGTGTAATTTTAAGTTAGATGGGCCTTCGAACCCTAATTTTAAGCGCGATAGGCCTTTTTGAAATTCTCCCTTAATGAGCCTAATTTAAGCACGATGGGTATTTTGAAACTCGAAATCCTTAATGGGCCTATAATAAGCATGAAGGGCCCTCTAAAACCCTAAATCCCCAAATTCAAGCCTTTAAACCTTCTGCGACCTTGAAATTAGGGTTTATCTATTGCAAGCTCACCTATTCGATTCAGTCACCTGCTCAACTGAATCTTCTTATCAAGCTCGAGGGTACCGGAGTAAGCGATAGTTTCTTCTCTCTTTCTCTTTAGTTTAGCTGTTCGCCATCAAAAGTTTCATTTTTTCGAGTTTAAGCTATACGGGAATGTGATTATTTGCATTTGATTCGCTATAGTTTTGAAAGCGATGAAATTTGAGTACTTATGTGTTTATGATTGTATTTTCTGAGAAAAGATTACGCCTTTAGCATCTGATTACTTGATTTGGTGTTGGGTCAGTTTTGAATTTGAAGCAAATATGGTGAGGCCGTACGGGATTAAGGTGAACAATAGGAAGGAGAAACGAGAGAGGTACGATAAGGAAGAAGTTGAAGAAGAGGAGCAGCCTAAGTTTGAGCAGAAACGAAAAGAAAGAGTGAAGAAGTCTAAAAGAGAAGCCACCCCAAAAGCAGAGGAGGAGGAGGAGGAAGATGATGAAGAGAAGGAGGTAGCTGAGGAAGCAGCAGATGAGCTTGATGCGGGTATACCTATTGTGGTGTCTGATAATAAGAAAGACCAGACTGGTGTTATTTTTGTTCTTGAGAAGGCCTCTCTTGAAGTTGCCAAAGTTGGAAAGGTAATTTGCAAGAGGGTTTACCTTTGTGGAAAGATATAGTTTCTGAGTCTCTTGTGTGCTAATGTATATGTTTATTCTTTCTTTGCAGACTTACCAGCTACTAAACTCTGATGATCATGCTAATTTCTTGAGGAAGAATGGTAGAGATCCTGCTCATTACCGGCCAGACATCACTCATCAGGTTAGGGATTTTATAATTTTCTATGTGTTATATGTTATATTTTATAAAAAAGTGTGACTAATCTTGAGTGATCTTTCTCTATTCAGGCTCTTTTAATGATTTTGGACAGTCCGGTCAATAAGGCTGGAAGGTTGAAAGCAGTATATGTTAGAACAGAACAAGGTGTTCTTTTTGAAGTGAAGCCACATGTTCGTATACCACGAACTTACAAGCGGTTCGCTGGAATCATGTGTGAGTTCTCCTGTATTTTGTTACTTTAACCTCTCAGGTTGCTCTTTTTGTTTCTTAATCCACCAACATTGTTGGTTTTTGCAGTGCAATTGCTACAGAAGCTTAGCATTAGTGCATCCGGGAAGCGTGAGAAACTTATGCGGGTGATCAAGAACCCTGTGAAATCTCACTTACCGCCTAACTGCAGAAAAATAGGTAAAAGAAAAAGCCTATAGTTTCCTCCCACATTTAGTTATTTTCTCCGATTAGGATGGATGAACTAATAACAGAGAGTTTTTTGTTCTTTTATCAGGCTTCTCGTATAGCTCTGATAAGCTGGTCAATATGCAGAAGCACCTATCTACTATCTGTAATGAGACCGACACTGTTTTTGTGGTTAGTGATCTCATAATACTTCTCTCTCACTCCAGCACAAAATCTAAACTCATTTGCTTAGTGATAGACTTTATCCTATTCAAACCTGTGCCTTAATTTGCCTTTATTACTGCAGCTTGGTGCGATGTCACACGGCAAAATAGAGTGTGACTATATTGATGATTTTGTGGCCAGTAAGTAGTCTTCCTTAACTCACCATCCTTTGTAGTAAGTAATTTAAAACAGCATATGATCTGAAAGACGTTTCTTGTTTCTTGGTTCCTTCAGTTTCAGGGTATCCTCTTAGCGCAGCCTACTGTATCTCAAGAATCTGCGAGGCGTTATCAACAAATTGGAATATAATATGAAAAGAAAGTATTAGCATGAAGGTCCCTTTTTTTCCCTACTGTTCTAATGGTGGAACCGAACCACTTTAAGTTTGTGTTATGAAACATTGTTTATTCTGTTGTCTGAGTTTTAAGTTAAATTTTTTATCAGAATTTACAAACAAAATTGTTTAAGCTCTTAATAGCCACCTTTTTATCAACTCATATTTTATTAATATCATTATTACAGAGTACTTGGAAGTCTAATGTATACTGAGGAAACATGGACATACTTGTGACACAATGTCACGGTTTACTGAGTCTTAACATTGAAGGAAACTACAAATCATAAACACCAAGAAAAGGCATAAGAACAGAACCAATCCAAAGCATACCATCTTTCTCCTCCACTTCACTTATAAACCTCAGTCTCTTTCCTTCTTCATCCTCAAGCACCTCCAAAACCTCTCCTGATTCACTCAGCTTCAAAGCTGTTGCATGAGGTCTTCCTCCAGTGAACAGCGAGTGCAGACGCGGGCCATTGATTGGAAGTCTCAGCAACAAAGCTCTGAACCAAGTCTGAGAGAGTGAGAGCTTAGCAAGAAGACCTTTCTTTGAGTGAAGAGCCACCCAGAATTCTCCATTTGAGTTTCTTCTGATGTTGTCAGGGAAACCTGGAAGCTCAGCAAAGAGGTCTTGTGTTCCTGCGTTTGGACCAGAGAGCCAAAGCCTTAGGATCTTGCAAGTGGTTGTTTCGGCTACCAATACAAAAGACCTGTCTTTGCTTAGTGCAACGCCGTTGGCAAATGCAAGGCCTTGTACTAGAACCGTCACTTTCTTGCTTGATCTCTCATACTTTATCAACCTTCCTGTCTTATCGACATTCAAAACAGCCGCCATGAATTGCCTGAACACGACAACACTTTGAAGTTAAGTTCATGCATCAGAGAAGAGACTTTGAAGGTGTTTTTTCTCTTACCTTCTCTGGAACCTGGTGCTGGTGTCTGTGAAGTAAATCACATTTTCATGCTCATCAATGTCCAAATCATTAGTGAAACGAAACGGTTGCCCTTCAGCTTCTGTAACCAATGGTTTAGCTAAACCACCAGCAGGACCAACAACTAGAAGGCCAAAGTATGCATCCGCTACGTAAAGGTCACCGGTTTTCTCATCGAAACGCAATCCTAATGGCCTTCCACACACATGCTCCAACTCTGGTGCAAAGGGGCGAACACACATCTGCCTAAACCACATACATATTCACAAAAGATGAGTAAAAAGCTACAGGTAAAAAGAGGAATGGAATGCATAAAAATAATATCCATGTCGCATACTGAACTGCACAAAATACAATAATTGTTCGAGATTCATTCTCCAAAAACGATGTTTAGATTCAAAAATACTGACACAAGGAACCTCTAAAACTACCACAACACAGTACATGATAAACACACATCTGCCTAAGCCATATTCACAAGTGGTAAGACATGAATGAAATGCTGAAATATATATATATCCATGTCACATACTGAATTGCACAAGATACTATAACTTTTTGAGATTCATTCTCCAAAAACGAGTCTTTTGTGATATTTAAATTCAAACAGTACTGAGACAACAACCTCTAAAACTACCACAAGACATGATAAACACACATCTGCCTAAACCGTATTCACAAGTGGTAAAAGATGAATGAAATGCTGAAATATATATACATATCCAAGTTGACTAAGTTGCTAAAAGAATGTTCTTTCTCTCAAAGAATAAGCTTAAGCTAGCTATGTTCTTTCTTTCGCCGATTTTTAGATTCAAAAATACTGACACAAGCAACCTCAAACACTAGCACAAGACATGATTAACGCACATCGCTTGCTTAGAACTTAGAAGCAAACCAAGTTGCTAAAGGAATCTTCTTTCTCTCACTAAATAAGCTACGCTAGCTATGTTCTTCCTTAACTGACACAAGCAACCTCTAACACTACCACAAGATATGATACAAGCACATTGCTTGCTCATAAGTAAACCAAGTTGCTTAAAGAATGTTCTTTCTCTCAATGAATAAGCTAAGCTACCTATGTTCTTTCTTTCATCGATGTTTAGATTCAAAAAATACTGACACAAAAGCACGGCCGGTCATGAGCATAGGCTAGTGAAGCATTGCCTTACAGTCTCCAAATTTTAGGAAAAAATTACATATTTATAAGCCCCGAATCGGTAAAAAAAAAATTATATAAATACTAAATTATCTATAACCCTTAAAATCTCAGGTCATGAACACAAGCAACCTCTAACACTACCACAAGACATGATAAAAGCACAATGCTTGCTTATAAGTAAACCAACTTGCTAAAAGAATCTTCTTCCTCATCTAAACTCTTACAAAACGACAACACTTTGACATAACCATTAAGCCAAATCACTTCTTTAAACAACGCGTGGCTAACCTATTCGCCGACGTGTAAGCGAAATCTGACCATCCAAGCGACTCCCCGCGCCATTTCAAGACACGACCGTCGGAGACGCCAACGTACGGACCTTCCCCTGCCGGATCGAAAGCTACGCTCTCCGGACCAGAGGCTCCGGTGAGGTTAACCACCTTCGCCGACGGGAAAACATCACGCGAGCCGGCGATTTTAGGCGGTGCGAAGATGCCTGAGCCTTTTTGGCTACTCGAGGCGGCAATGATTGCGATGATCGTTACAATCGCTGCTGAGAATAGTACGGTGAGCATCGTCATGGTGGTGATGAGTGAGAGAGGTTTCACTACAGTCACTGTTATGAAGCTTTCTTTGTCGGAACGGTTTAGAGAAGCTGAAGAACCGATCTTGTAATTGTAGTTTTAATTTAATTCGGATTTAGACTCGGTTTAGTTGATGGATACGAAATTTACTTGTTAATTGGATTTTAAGTAAGCCCATTAAGTGGCCCAGTTTATAACAGATAGTTGTAATAGCTAGCCCATTTATCACATTCAGAGAGAAGTGGCTCAACAAGATTCGAGAATAGTACTCATGCACTCGCAATGTGATCAATGGGCTGGCTATTACAGCTATCTGTTATAAACTGGGCCACTTAATAGGCTTACTTAAAATCCCATTAACAAGCTGTATTTTTTCTTCTTCTTTTTTTAACACAAACAAGCTGTATAATGTGCTATATTAAAGATAAAGTTAATAAAAATAAATTAAAAGTATAATTTTAGCAAAATGAATAAATCAAATATTACCTCCGTTTCAATTTAGTCATAGAGTAAAATTTACGTTTCAAAATAAATGTTGACTTATAATTTCAATATAAAATTTATTGATTTTATATCTTGTTCTATTTTTTTATTGGTTGAAATATGATTAGATGTATATGTATTAATGTTTTTTATTTCAAATATACGCAAAATTAAATATTTTTTAATTTGTACGCATAAATATAAAATGATAATTAAAAATGAAACGGATAGAGTAATATTTACGTAAAATTTTGTGTGAGGTGTGGACATAATCAAACGTAAATTAAATGTTTTTTGAGTAAGTGGAAGACAACTGAAAGAAAATGTTTTTTTTCAACAACAACTAATGGCCTATAGACCATTCTCTACCCTCATCTAACTCTCAGTTCATCAAGATTCTTATCATGGTTTCAAGTAGAGTTTCAATCTTTGTAAACCTTCCTACATTTATATTAAATGCACCAAAATGATTTTTCATATACTATCATAATCATTGATGTTTCTGAAGAGCGGAAGATATGTCACTAAGCTTTATTATAATTAAACAAACTTATAGGACCATAATCATACAAACTTTACATATTAAATGATACGTGATAATATATAAACACATAATAAATAAAATAATGCAAGATTTGGTGGCAAATATGGCATAGAAAATAAATAAAAAGGCAAAAAGGATTTGGTGTAAAACAATGTGGCTCTGTGTTCCATCGGAGGGACACTTCCCATGCCTTGAATGTGCCCGAGGAGCTATTGTAAGGGCATTTTAAGTTTTGAGTTTACATTATTGTTTTATATTTAAAATATTAAATCTTTAAATTATTAGCACAATCCTGGAAGCAGAAAATGAACGCATCATCGTTACATAATTCAAGCTAACGAGTAGGTAGTATTTAAAAAAAAAAAGTTAGGTAGTATTGTGCAACATTTTGTCTTCAGTCCATATACACCAAAGCATGCAATGCAATAGATTCTTCCAATAATTGTATACCTATGAATGTTATTTGGTTTGTGAAAACGTCAAACGTGTATAACGTTGATTAAAATATATAATATATCCTAGAATATGTATATTTGTTGGTATGTGTTACGTATTTATAGTAAGATTGCATGATACAGAATTACATGTTACAATACAGTTAAAAAGTATAGTAACATTTTATCAAGAAAATATATTTGTATTATCTGAATATTTACCAATCTAGCTACTTATTATTTGCCTATCACAGGAATGGTCATGGACAACAAGAGAAACAGAAGAGTGAATAATCATATAGGGAACCTATTGCCTGATAGTGTGACGAAAAAGCTATAGCTAGAAGCCTAGAATCATAGCCTTTTTATAAAATAATGCAACATCAGCTAACACTTTTATTCTTATAGATGCGAATAATGTGAATTCAAATGTGAAAGATAAGGCTCGAACTCGATAATTATTTTTAAGAATCTCTAACGATTCGTGTGTCTTCCTTTTTATTCACAATTTCGATGCATCTTTTCTTAAAATAAATAAATAAATAAAATCGTACTAGAAGCTAAACAATACAAATCAGAATAACCCTACAAATTAAAGTTCCTCACTGATGTTATGCTCCCAATTAAACATCATTCTAATATTTTTTTTCTTATTACATAAAAATGTTCTTTTAGAATTTCAATGCAACTTATATTTATTTTTAAATTAAAATTAATTATAAACTACATTGATTTTGTAAATAATTTTATTTATCTTAATTGATCAAATAAGTATAATTAATAACTACTCACACACATTTCACTTACTTTTTAATTTGTGTGAAAAATAAAGTGATATTTATTAAGAAACGAATGGAATATATCGTTACACCAATTGAAGGTGAATATCCTATTTTCAAAATAATCGAATAAATAAGATCCTACTATATATGTGAGCAATGTGGGTCAACACATTAAATGTGTATATTGATATAACTTGACATCGATCTCATTTGCTGATATTCTCAAAACATGTGAAGTTATTATCGTATCTTTTACAATAATGTCTAACGTTTGGTTCACCGTATGAAGACCCCAACGCTCATTTAGCTTTAGGTATGAGTGTATCACTAATAGTAATGTTGACCTAATGTCACCGATTATATAATGCGATTGTATCTATAATTTATTTTTTACAATTTCAAGACTGATAATTAATTGAAAATATCACTAAATGATGTTACTGATTACAAATTCACGTTGCATTTCTGGTACGATTTAGTGGATTTTTTTTTGGCCATCTAATCAAGCACTTAGGTCAAGACGGACCCATGAGCCTTTGGCTCCATACACTGCCAAGGTTGCAGATAGATACTTGTAAGTTTGAAGAGTGGTCCTAAGCCACTCATGCAACTACCTCACTTGGACCTGAAAACTTCTCAGATTACGTTCAGTGCATCTGTGCATGTGGTCCAATTCACATGTCACTATGACATTCTTCATTCACGTCTATGTACCAATTGTGTAATACTTGAGGGTTACCATCTCTTTGTGGTTGATCATGCTTATGTTAACATGTTTTAATATTGTGTTTATGCATTTTTGGTGATAGTTCAAAAGAAGTTTATTGGATTTTTATTTCCATTAATTAATATTATTTTGAAATTTAAACTTACCATATTTTACTATCACTTTTCATATTTACCTTAATCACTTTTACCTTTATTTTTTAAGAGAAAAATACACTTATAAGTTAAAGGGTGACATAAAGTTTCGGAACGTGAAATTTAGAATTTTAATTAATCTAATAATTTTTTGCCTCTTAATAAAGAAAGTCTTTGTAAAAATATTTATTTAGTGAAAGTAAAAATGAATAATAGTACTAATAATGTAGTAAATATGAAAATTTCACAACATAATTTATGCAAACAGTAGAATTGTAAATGTAAGCATATATAACTTAAGTTCTTTTTGACATTTTTGGGTCAGTAATTTTTTTTTTTGGGGTAAAAGGGCATAGGTCAGTAAATGTTTTTTTTGATCAAGGTCATAGGTCAGTAAATGTTATTCCAAATTTATATCATTATTGATATGCAAGCAATGTTTTAGTGTCAAACATCTAACTGTTGGGGACTAAAAGCATGTCTTCCCGACACTATGGATTACAATATCAATTGACCACTCGATGGAGCCAAATCTTTTGGTCAATTCCACCATCTTTTTTATTCTTTTTTCACAGTTCTTCACGTCTACACATTTAAATTACTTGAATGCATTACTCTTTCATGTCTACTATGTGGTCCATTTGCGTTGAATATATGTGTGTGTGGAGGTCATCATGTTTGAACAAAGCAAAATATCTTATCAACCAAAATTTCATTTGTGATTGTCACTGCTTACACCAAACTCGTCCGTTTGACTTGGATATGACTCACCAGCAATGCAAAAACTTTTCGTATCGAATTTTTGAAAGAATAATACGATGCACATGATTTAGTTCTATACGTCTAAAAATGATAATTTTTTTTAACCATCGCAAAAAATGATGATTTACGTATTTGTAATATAGACTGACGTTTATAAAATGTACAAGAAACTAAAAAATGATGTTGATGATTTGAGTATTGAAATATAGATTGATGTTTATAAAATGTACAAGAAACTAAAAAGATGTATCACAAACATTCATTCAATAAAAATAATTTGACTTCTTTTGGAAATTTATACATTTATTTGACATCAAAATTTGAAGATTCAGTAATCTTTTAATTTGTTATTCCATTGTAGTATTTTTTTATGCTATTTATTTAAAAAAATTGTTATCTTGAGATGGAAAAGCTTCACCTAAAAGATGAAAGAAATGTCGAAATAAAGAGTGACAAACTGGAACCCACTAAACGAAAGAGAGGCTACGTTTAACTGGAGGGCCTTCATCGTGTGGCCACTGGACTTTGACACATGGCCGATATAGTATGTTGATAATGGCAATCAATCATGATGATGATAATGGGACATGGCATGACCATGCGAAACAAATCTTTGGAAGAGAATCCACACCAAACTTTTTTATTTGCCCTATCGTTGGCCACCAACACTATCGCAAACACAAATTGCTCGATAAACGCCACCATTATTTCACGTTTTGCATTATCTTCCTTTTTTCTTCTGATTTTCTAACTTTTTATTATGCATAATTGGAGGAAAACACACAAGTAATGGTTATTGATGATAACACACAAAGGGCCACCCGATGTCACCTATATCTCTTAAGATCTTGACGGGTCCCGTTTATATATAAGAAGACTTGAAGATTGGGAAAGATATACATATATTGAGGAAAACCTGAAAATAAACTAAATATTGAACGTATAAGGAGAAAAAAAACACTTGAGATATATATTTGCATAAGTTGTCAAGATAAGATAATCACTATACTGGGAAGGATTAAGAGGTGAGGAAAATGACTGAGGGATAAACAACATTAAGTTATAAAAATAACCAGTAATACAAAAAAAATAACCCTCTTATTATAATTAAAAAAGAAATACACATGCAAAAACACCAATAACAAAAAAAAAAAAAGCTGACAAGATCATTTGATTCTTTTTAGACTGTGGATGCAAGTTTTTATAGTATTTTAAAATATTGTAAGATGAGGCATGTATCTTGGTATCGTGCATATTTGGTTGTGCATTGAACGTTTGGTCTTGACCTGTATATTTTATAAGATTAGACGGTGCATTTGCAGATATTTATCCAATGTTCATTAGTAATAGTATGTAACAACAGTCACGAAAAATATTATTTGAAATCTTTACAAAAAAAAACCTCTAATAACATTTACCAACTAAACAAAATTAAGTTTTGTTATACTATTTTGTTCAAGAACAGATTACCACTGATATCTCAAATTGTTAAATATGTTCTTTTTGAAAATTTATGAAACTATTGTATTTACGCAGAGCCAGCCCTAAAATTTATAAGGCTATATGAAATTTATTAAATTTTTAACTAATTTTTTTTATATAAATTTAGGGTCGATTTTTAGAAATCAATATGTATATAACTTTTGGGTAATTTTTTCAAAAAAACTAAAATGTATAAAATCAAATTTTCATTCGGTTTTGTGAAGACTTATCTATTTATGATTTTTTGTATAGCCTTTTTGTATATACATATTTTAAACTTTGGTGTAAAAGCAAAACTGTTTGTGGTAGAATAGTATATGAATTTTTTTTATGAAACTACTATATTTACCCAAAGTCCCTAAAATTTATAGGGTCATATCTAATTTATTAAATATTTCAACTAAAAATGTTTATATAAATTTAGGGGTCTAAAGGCTTTTTTGGATATTTATGTATATAATTTTTTCAAAAAATTTACCAGTTTTTCATTCGGTTTTGTGAAGACCAGCTCTGTATTTATAGTTTTTTTGTATATACATTTTTAAAATTTGGTGTAAAAGCAAAGCGGTTTGTGGTAGAGTAGTATATGAAGCAAAGCTCTCCTCTTTAATCTAATCCTTAAAAATCCTCACAAAAGATTTGTTCTGATTACTTTATTTATACTCTTTTCTCCTTAATTCAAAGATAATCCTTACTTCCTTTTTTATTCATCTTTCCCTCTCTCTTTTGGTGGAAGAACAAAACATATAACCAGATGATTCAGATCTTGGTTTTAGCACAGACCCTTTTATCTCTCTTCCTCACATCATGAATAGAGCTTAAAATAGCAACAATCCCTTCAAAAAAATCGAGTCTTTCTAGTGAAAGAAGAAAAAAGTCAGAGACTTTACATTAAGATTAGATCTTCAGTTTTGTTTCTGCAATGGGTATGGCAGCAGCGGAGTGGAAGTTTCATGTTTTAGCTGTTGATGATAGTTTGTTTGATAGGAAACTCATAGAGAGACTGCTTCAAAAGTCTTCATGTCAAGGTATTAAAAAACGAGTGTCAACGACATGAATAAAGTCTTTTGTAGCTTGTAAGAATGGGAGAAAAGATCTAAGCTTTTTATGTTTTTTTTGGTGTTTGTAGTAACAACTGTTGATTCAGGCTATAAAGCTTTAGAGTTTCTGGGTTTAAGACAAGGTACTGAGAGTAAAGACACAACTGCTCTTTCTACATCTCCTCAGGTTCGTAAAGTTTGCTCCTTTCTATTCATAAAGTTTCTTCAATGCTAAGTTTAACAACTGGGTTTGATTGGAGTTTAGTTTCTACAAGTCTTTGTTTAATGATGGAAGGTTAAAGTGAATCTTATTTGGTTTTGGTTTTGGCTTTGGACAGGAATTGGAAGTGAATCTTATCATTACAGATTATTGTATGCCAGGCATGACTGGTTATGATTTGCTCAAGAAAGTCAAGGTACTTACTTTTGTTTTCTTCCTAGTTTATTTGATTTAGGCTCTGGATCATGTTTTCCTAATATATAATCAAGAAAGTGAGAAGGTCAATATGTGAAATATATCTTTGGAATATTTTTTCTCTGTTGTATCATTTGTTTATCTTGACTTCTTTATGCTAGTTGATTTGTACTGTTCATTGATAGCATCATTTGTTTTACAATTTTGCAGGAATCATCAGCTTTTAAGAACATTCCGGTAGTTATCATGTCCTCTGAGAACGTTCCTGCAAGGATCAGCAGGTAACGGATCAGTTGATGAGCTTATGCCTCTCCTTTAGGTTGTGTTTCATCATCATGTGCAAGACTCATTATGTTACTTAATCATGAAAACAGATGTTTAGAAGAAGGAGCTGAAGAGTTTTTCTTGAAACCAGTAAGATTGGCTGATCTCAACAAGTTGAAACCTCATATGATGAAAACAAAGTTGAAGAACCAGAAGCTGGAAGAGATTGAAGAACCTTCTAAAGACGAAAATGGAACCGCAGCTGTTGAACCAGAGATTAAAGATTCATCAGAAATAGGAATCAAAATCTTGCCTCTACAACGAGACCTAGAACCGAAACAAGTGCATCTGCAAGTAGTACAACAAGGGGAGCAACCATTGAGTAACAATAAGAGGAAGTCTATGGAAGAAGAGCTCTCAACAGATAGATCACGTCCTAGGTTAGAGGGCATTGCAACCGCTGTCTGATTTTATCCCCATGATGTTTCTGACTTTGGAGTTCTGTAGATTGTTATAGGAATGCTTCTGCTGGTACTGTACATTGTTTCACCAGGGAATGCAGAGAGGGAATATAGATGGATGATAATGATGTATGGGATAATGTTTATAAATACATCAGTAAATCATACATGGTGAATAACCCATTTACCAATTTTGTTTTAAAGAAACTCAACCATCTGAAAATGGTATCTGCAGACACTGCCACTTTATCTGCTAACTGTAGTTTTCAATTCTATTCACAATATTACTTTGTCATGTATAAAGTACTTGTCCTAGTGGAGAAAAGGTACAAATCTGGTATATTTTGGTGCAGATGTGTCATGGTTTGTTTCATGTTCTTGTTCTTACCTAACCTGAAACAGACTTTAAAGACAAGTTGCTTCCAGGCTCCTCTCTGTTCTCTCTACACAGATCAAGAACCTTGTTGAGAGACTTGTGTTTTACTTTCAAGAAAGAGACTTATGTTGGCTTTTCAGTCTATTACAAGCTCAAACAAAGATTTAACCCCATATAAGCAACAGAACAGATCCAACATTAGCAAGTTTAGTTGTTTGATGCATACTGAAACACCAAATTATGTTTTATGGTTTACTTACATAGACTCTTACATCAGGACCTATGAACTGAGACTAGATAAAACAGAGCTTTTCCTGACTGAAGCTAGATAGGACCAGTTCTAAAAGCGATATCAAGATCAGAGATCAAATCATCAGCATCTTCAATGCCTGCAGAGATTCGGACAAGATCTTCCGTCAAGCCTCTGGCCTCGCGTACTGCTGCAGGTATGCTTGCATGTGACATGAAGCATGGCATGCTTATAAGTGACTTAACACTCCCTAACAAAGAGTAAGAAAGTGAATGAAATCAGAATCCAAAACTATCCCAAATATTATTACAGATTCTTCGGAAGACACAAAAGAAAGATTAGTATATTTGACCCTCACCAAAACTGACAGCAATGCTGAAGTATTTGGTGGTCTCTACAAGATGCTTGGACAGCGCGACCGATCCTGTTATAAAGCTAAAAACTGAACCTGCACCTTTTGCCTGCATTTTTGATAAGAGGCAATCTTGTGTTGAGAACATAAACTCTCTTTTCTTTTTGCACATTAGTCCAATGCTGTTTAGTACCTGAGAGAAGTGGAGATGATGACCAGGATGATCTGGTAGACCAGCATAGTACACTTTCTTCACTCTTGGATGAGTAGACAAGTACATTGCGATTTTCCTTGCGTTTTCCTGAATATTTCTCTCAGCTAATGTAAGTAGTCAAACCAACAATAAAGAGAGAAATACAACTCAGAACCTGTTGCTTTTCTATACGTAAAGCCATTGTCTTGATTCCTCGCAGGCAAATCCAACAGTCAAAAGGAGCTAATCCAGAACCTTCAGAGTTTTGGAGGAAGTACAACTCCTTTGCCAACCTGGAAATTTTAACTAATAAGTATAAGAATGTAATAGGATATATCTCAAATACTTGATAGTAGAAAAGAGAAGTAGAAGAGTACATACTTTTCGCCTTTTACAGCAAGCACACCAGCCATCACATCACTGTGTCCAGCTATAAACTTAGTAGCCGAGTGCATAACGATATCTAGAAAGCCAGACAAGTTCAAATACAAGTACTAAGAAGTAGTTCAGAGATTTATAAAGAAACTTTCAACCAATAGTAGAGCAAAGTATGAGTTGTTTATTAACACACCAGCTCCAAGTTCTAATGGACGAGAGAGCACCGGTGACATGATACTGTTGTCCACCAACATAAGTGCACCTTGAGCATGAGCCATCTCAGCTATTTTCTACAAACCAACCAAACCATAAAATTAATCAAACATAATAGAGAAACGTCATAGAGAAATGTCACAGATAATTTACTCGTATATTGGAGATCTGTTGTCTAGGGTTGGTTGGGGACTCAAGCCACACAAGTTTTGTACGGGAACCAATAGCAGCAGCAACCTCGTCTAAGTTACTTGTGTTTACTCGTCTACAATATCATCAAATCAATTATCATCGTTTCAAGAAATTGAATCATAGGTAAGAACACTAACTTGACTACAACACCAGATCTTGGAACTACTTGAGATAGTAATCTGTCTGAGCCACCGTATAAATCATCACCAGCAACAATCTCTTCACCTGTGGAAACAAAGTTAAATAATACTAGAATGAGACCAAGAGAGAGACCAGTTCCGGAGATTACCAGTTTTGAGAAGGTGTGTAACAGCAGTAAGAGCAGCCATGCCACTAGTAAAGCAAAAGGCTCTATCTGCCTTGTCAAGCTTCGCAAGGAGACTATAACAAAAAATTTATGAGAAATGTTCCACCAAAACAGAGAAGCTAAGAAACAAGTTACCTTTCCAATGCATCCCGTGTAGGATTCCCACTTCTTGTATAATCATACGGACCATTCTCAATAGCAGAAGGCTGCAAAAGTAACCAAACCAACAACAAACTTAGAAACCTAAGCACGAAGTGACAACAAAACAGTAAACTCTCCATTGAGTTACCTGCTTAAATGTAGCAGTCTGGTAAAGAGGAATACTCAATGCATCAAAGGGATCAAATTCATTATCCACATTCACCAGTAATGTAGCCACACTAGCCTCTTCTTTGACATCAATTACTGCAAAAAACTTATATCAAGATCATCAATACGAATTGCAAAGGCTATTCATTCAAAAATAAATAAAAGGAGTGAAGCTTTTATGAACCCTTTGAGCAATCAAGTGTGGTGTTAACTACAGAATGAGTATTTCCATCCTCCATCACGCAGCTTAGCTTGAAGAGGTTTCGATTCTTATCCCAAGTAGGAAGCTTGGAGATGGAGACAGGAGAGTTTTTACAGACCAAACCCTTGAGTGAGAAACAACACAGAGTTAGTTAGTTAGAAAGTATCAACAGTAAAATAGAGTTTGGTGAATAATTAATATATTTAACTAAATTGGATTAAAGTTTATAATTATTTTTAAAAAAGGGCTTACTCGGTCGGGGACAACAGTGAAGGATGGTATGAAGGAGGAGTGAAGTGATAGAGAAGATGTCATTTTGGTAAAAAATAGTTATTAACAGCTTCTCCTCCGAGGACCGACGTTGGTTTCTCGTGTGAGATGATGTTAACAGCTGCCTAGATAGTGACGGCGATGGAGGTAGTTTATGGTGCTGAAGTTGAAGAATTGAGACAAAAAAAGGAAACTGAAAGGTACCGGCGCTTCAAGTATCCGGTTTGGTCTGTTTCGGTTTGATCAATTCACTCAAGTCAAAACCGGATTGAATGTGGTCCTTTACAAAATCAATTCACTTACTGGTTAGTACAATAATTGCAGTTGTGGGATAAAACATAACTGAAGATTCAGAACTTAGAACCAAAATATCCAAAACCAAAACTAGACCAAAAGATCCAAAGACCCAAATACCTTTAAGGGTTTCAATAGTTATATATCAAAATAACTAAATTAAACATCAATTGCATCAAAAATCGAATGGATATTTGAATATATAAAATATCAGTTATATATACATATAACATTACTATATATTTTTTAAGTTTACAAAAATGTTTGAAAGTATTTGGAAAAAATATACTAGAAAGTAGTTGAACTACTTGAAACTATGCAAATACTTTTTTTTATCTAAGAATATGTATAAAGTATTTGAATTATCCAATATTTTTATTCAAATTATCTTAATTATTTAATAATTATTCACAGTACCTAATAATTTACTTGAATTATATCCAAACAGGACCAATTTTTTCAATATTTTCTGGTTCTTAAATTTATTATCCAAACCAAACCAAACCGGTAATTATCCAAAATAAACTCCAACTAAAAATAGATCAGATATTAAATGGATTATCTAACTCCTTGCTTGAAATATCTGAAATACCCAGGCTTGAAACATATCAGTTTCATAATATAAGATTTTGAAAATATAAATTATGTGATGTATTGAATAAACTAAAAAACGTGGGAGAAAGTAGGTAAACACCTACTCCAAAGCTCCCATAACACTAATATATTCGTCAATGCCAAGAAAACTACAACAAAAAGGACTTTGATTCAGAACAAGGAGAAGAGTTTTCTCTTGTTGTTGTACTTTGGCTACACATTGTTACAACTAAGCCCCTGCTTTAACATAGCTTGGTCCTATATGAATTGTCTTTTTTTTTAATCACCATAGACAAACAGATATGATCGATTCTTCAATATCTAAAGCATCATAAATATAAAAACAAAGCAGTGACCAAACAGACCTAGTTATTATAAGTTAGCTCTCCAGATGTTGAGCAAACTGACCACACGCTTTACGTTCTACTTGATGACCTCAGGTTTCTCCTGATGCTGGTCGATGCTTTTGTACGGTTTCTTCTCTTGAGGTTGCTGCTTTCTGATTCGCCTTCTTCTTCTTCATCTTCCCCTGTAAATCAAACAGCTTTAGTTAACTGTTTCTAAAATAGATTCCTGAAAACTAAACTTGTGTGAGATTGTCATTGTTTAAAAGATGCGTATAAGTTTTCAAGGAATAATAACTTGTGGCACCACTTTGCTCAGAATCTGGTACTTCCTCGGAGTTAGATGGTTCTTCCTCAGAGTCAGATGCTTTCAAACTATCCCCTTGTTCTTCCATTGATGGATCCACGATTTCACTATCTGAAACGCCTGGGAAACATACAAAACGGTGCTTTAGAAAGAGATAGAGGCTATCCAATGTATTTAGAAGAAAGGTGTCGTTAACTGGCATCTGGTTATCTAAAGTTGCTTTAACCCAGAGTCTGAAAAAACACTAACCTTCATCATCTTCATCATATTCTTCTACAGGCTCGTTTTTCACTTTGCTGAGGACAACAAGAGATTCCATGTTCTTGGTTTTCTCTACATGGACCTGGGCGTTTCTAGCGGTTTCTTCTTGTTCTTTCTTTTCCATGTGGAACTTATTGAGCTTCTCCTCAAACTCTTCAATGCAGGCCTTAAGTTCTGGTTTTGCAAACTTCTTTCCCTGCTCAGATTCACAACCAGATGCCAAACTCACATACATCACGAGAAGAATGAAGACAATGGCATGTGTGCAGTAAAACCAGCGAAACGTACCTTATTGATTATGCTTCTAAAGTTTTCCGTCACTAGATCCTCTGCTAATGCGTGCTCGTAGGACTTGAATGAGTCGATAAGCTTTTTGATTCCCTTTTCTGTGAACGTCAGCAACGAAAGAGAATACGAAATGTATTCCCACTGTTTTGTATCTGCAGATGTAGGTGTAGACTTGTAACAGATATAATCTATAGAAAACTCAAAACAGTGTAAGAATGTATCATCAAGCCAAGCATACCTGTGACTCCACTAAACCTATTGCAAAGCTTCTCAACCAGAGCCTCCATCTGTTTGTCCTGGAGATAGTTGTGGATAGAGATGAGTGATTATATAAGATCAGATACAAGTCATTCTAACTTCAATACCCAAAAGCCTTATACCTTTTTGATGGAGCCGATCAAGAATTGCATGACATTACAGAATGACTCTCTCTTCAAGTTACGGTTGGATAACTGCCCAAGTATATCAGGAAGTAGATTGTATATAGGATTGGATCCTGGATTTGTTGGGCATAAAAAAGGCTGAGTTAAATTTCATTCAAAAGTTCAACAGGCTATGTCATGTAGAGTAAATACTGCACAACTGACCTTTCTTAGACAGTTCATGGAAAAATAATTTTGCAAGACTAGAGATCCTTTCCACATCATCTTCTATACATATAGCCATTTCATTAATATGCCCTTTCACCTGAAATCAGGATTCACAAAATGAATTGTTGCAGATGTTTAAAGAGACGATTGAGTTAGTAAGGAGACATACCTTCATCATATCGTTCAATATAAGATGTGAAAGGACCAGGACAGCATTTTTCCTGACCGAAACTGAAGCATCCCGTAACCTGGCATACATATTTTCTGTCCAAGGTTCTAAGAGATTTGGAAAACGAACTGCCAAGTCTCCGAGAGAAAGAGTGCAATTTGAACGGACAACTTCAGAAGGTGCATTTTCAACAACTGTGAAGAGAAGCTGGAGATTGGATTCGCTGGCATGCATTGAGGTTTAAACATTAATCTAACTATAAGTTCAGTTTTGTAAAGGATAAAGAGTATGATATAATTGTTTGAACTTACCAGAAACTTGCATCAATAATCATACACCTGCATAATGCAAGCATTGCAGAAGCTTGTAGTTCTGGATGCTGTGAGAATGGAATTCAAAAAATTTTGTATATCAGAAAACAAATGTGAAAGCGAAAAAGAGGAAGCTAAAAACAAAAGCCTACAACCTCATCACACAACATGAAGCAGGAAAATGAATGGAAACTAACTACCTTTTGCAGTACAGAAAAATTTCTGCAAAGCTTTGAGAGAACAGTTGCACAGTCCCCAATCAGATTCTTCTCGGCAAAACCACCAGAAACAATCTCTCTCTCTGCTCTTTCAGCGAGTGTGTCAAGCAAGGCGTCATCAGAGGCAGCAAGTCCTAGCTCAGCATTTATACTATGGTTCTGTAAAACAAATAGAACATCGAATGAGATCGCAATAGCACGCAAAAGTAACTCAAAAGGGTTTCAACGTTTAAACCACCAGCTGCATTTTAGGGTATCGTTCAGTACCTCTTGCGTGGCTCCAGGGTTTTCTTCTGTATTCTGACTTTCAGCAGCCGCTTTGTCCTTTTTAGTCTTCTGTCTCCGGATCTTCTGGATGCAGGATTCTATATACACCAACTGGTTCATGGCAATATGACTGACAACGAACAAGAATCTACTAAGTTTAGCTACTTGAACTGTGGTCAGAAAATCAACAATATTGTCTTCGGTATCATTCTGTGCTTGATCTTGTCCAACTACGTCAAAGACAGTGCTCAGAGACTTTTTAATAATTGTAGAAGCTAAGGCTTCTGGAGTTGGGTGGATCAGGTATATGGCACTTATGGCTTTATCCGCAGTAGTATAGTATATGTTTTCTGGAAGCCAGTTCCCAGTGATCAAGCTCTCAAGAATACTAAACAATCGGCTGCCACTGCTGAGCAATAACTTCTTCTTATCTTCCTCGGAAAGCCGCTGAATAGCAGTGCATGCAGTTCTGGCAAGTAGAGGTTCCACTTTTGCCCAACGGCCAAACCCAATATCAATAATATCTTGCATGTGTGATCCAAGAATCCTAGAGGACGACTTTGCAGCCATACAAAGAATAGATAGAGCCCCACGACTTTGCTCCGCAGTTGTCCCATTGATGTTAAAGCAAAAGAAGTCCCACAGAGCCGAAATCTACAAAGACAAAAACGATAGAAGCACTAATTAACCTCTTGAAGTGGAGTTGTTTAACTCGAGAAATGATTAATCAATAATATATTAGCTTTTCGTTGTTCTTGACCGTGCATGACTACATTTATTGGTGGAGTCAAAGAATAAACTTACCGTGCTACTAGATATTTCACCTTTGGACACTAAAGCATTAACAATAAACTCTAGCGCTGCTTGATCTCCTATATTCGAATCTATGGCAAGGTTCAAGAGCTGTTTTGCCGTTTCAACTGGATTTTTCCTAATGTAGATTGAAATAAAGGCATTCTCCACTGCCTCATAGATGGACTTATCCTGAGAAAAGGCCTGCAGAGATAAACAGAAAACAGGTATTCAGCACCATGTATGTAGGGGATGTTGTTAACTCATAAAACAGCAGAAGAAAGGATTTTAAGGAGTCACAATACGAGATAAGAGACCATACCAGAGGCAGAATTTTACGGAGACAAGCTTCTGCACCATCAATTTGGAACTGCTTACACCTCATCAACAAGAGAATAGCATTCTCGACATCACTGGCTGAAGATGAAGCCATCAATTGAACAAGGATCGGCATACTAGCTGACATGCACTTTGAGAAGCTTAATCCAGCCTCAAGGGAAGCAATCAAGGCCTTGGTCTGCTCGAGGTTACCAATATCTGGAACAGAAACATCCTTCTCACGGGTTTCTTCCATATTCTCTGGCTGACAGCTATCAGGTAGACTATCCAAATGCGTATCGTTTGTAACTTCTGGTTGCAAGTCATCGATTTCACCATCTCCATTACAGGAGTCACCATCTGAAGTTGGCTCTTTCGATGAGTCCTCAGTAGGGAGGTTTGGTTCAAGTTCGTTCAGTTTTATTTTGTACTGCTCCAGGGTTGCTTCAAATGAAGCTATCCGAAGCTGTGGACCAAAGGGGTTATGCTGCAACATGGTGATCAATAAATTCAATGCGGATTTTCTAACGATTGCACTCTTGTCTTCCAATCTTCCAGCAGATATTGATGCAACCTCGTTCCATAGGCCAATCGAAACAGAATGCTCTTCACACAATTCAGCCCAAACCTGAAGAACTCGGCTCCTTGTATATGCAGAAACATCCCTACACCGTTCGAGCAAAATTTCCAACATAGCTTGCTTAGTTCGCAGACGAAGGGACTTGGAACTCACATCTCCCTCAACATCATTAAATGCTTTTGCAACTAGTTTTCCAAGAACACCAACTAGTGCGTTTCTGATCTTATACGATTCACCACCAAAATGAGGGACCAAAACTCCAACATTTGTCGACATTACTTTTGGCAAACGATCAGCAAGCTCGACCAAGAAACGTCCCACATTGTCAGCCCCAACCGTATCTTTAACATATGCTTTTGGATCAGTCCTCCCAATATCTCTAATGATTGTCACTGCCCAGGTACCATCTGAATACTTACTTTCAGCTCTTGCAACTGCATCAGCAACGTGTACAACAGCAAAATCATACTTGTGTATCAAATGCATTACTGAGGCACATGACTGCACAATGTAACGATACTTTGTAGCAGATGCCCCTATGATGCGGCACAGGGCATCTTTTGCCTCAGGATCTTTTAAGATTGCAGCATTCTCAAAAAGAGAGAACGAGTTTCTACAAGGAAAATAAAATGAAAAAAAGCTATGAGAATGTACATTTAACATGGAGTATGATTAGGTAACAGATCTTACTTGACAATGAAAGATAGGTAGTTTTCGTCTAGCTCTGATGATCCAAAGAGCAATGATAAGTTGATCTCAAGAGAGTTTGCAATCAAATTAAGCATCCTACCCCTCTGAGGCTCCCAGTTCCATGACTGAACAACCTGCTTCTTCCTCCCTCGTCCCGCGACCTGTTCACCCACAACATCACTACACTAAACGCAACCAAAAAGAGATAAACTCTACTCAGCAATCTTAAAAAAACAAAAAAAATCACCTTTGTGCTGTCTACAGAGCTAACATGTGACTCTTCAGTCATAACAATAGTGAGGAGAAAGAAAGTGTATATCTTCAAGGCATTGCGATGAGATGTGATCCTATCAATGATTGGAACTTCATCCTCCTGGTCTTGTACAGACCGTGAGATGGAATCAACGTTTGGGAGAAGAACACTTAGATTAGAGCGAAGGCTTTCAACAAGGTTACACTTGCAAGGTGGAGGAAGACTGTAGAAGCTCCTGACTAGAGAGTAGACACGGTCGAAAACATCTTGGTCTTCTATACAGAAGAGTTCTCTATCAGATAGGTCAAATGATACACCTGAGTTCCACAAAAGAAAAAGAAGAAAACAATAATTCAATTTTCAATTCATCAAATATCACATCGTTCAGCTTCACTTAGTGACTAATCTTCGCTGGTCTAACTTGTAAATAAATGCTAACTTTCATAATAAGTAGGAAAAAATATATTACATGCGATCTCGTATTTGAAAATCTAGAAAACACATAATATCCGAGTCAGATTCATATAGTTCAACTCGATCTATATCGATCCACCAGAGCCGTAGCGAAAGGAGAGTCTTCATAGGATAATTGTCACTGCTTATAGATCCGGCCTAAAATTAGTCACTCGATTATTGTTCTAACATTTCGAAATTGAAGTTCAAATAACCATCATCAATAAAAGCGTATTAGAGATAAAATCATCTACATCAACAATTGGTTTTAAGTTAAAGCTCCGAGGACTCCTAACAGTAAAACCTAAACCCTAGTTCCATGGCTGCAATTTAATTCGAGTTTCTGGAGAACTAGATACGAAGATTGAGATAGAAGAGTAGGATCATAGAGTGAAGAGTGTTTTAACCTTTGACGAACTCTTCGAGATCGGAAGGGCGAAGAGAGGTCACGTCGACGGGGTTCTGAGCGAAGAGACGGTGATTGTCTTCCGGATCTTCTTCTAGGGCTCGTAGGATTTGGGGGAAAACGAAAGGAGGAGCCATTTTCTTAGAGAGAGAGAAACTGAGAGACGTTTGCTCAGAGGAGATTTAGAGAGAGAGAGAGAGAGAGAGATGCAATTTTGAAAATGAAATTGAAAAGGTAACGGAGCGGGAATTTACGGGCCACAATATCGGGTCGGGTAGCGGATACGAATCCGAGTCGGATCCCATGATTTAATTAAATTATTGAAGGCATTGAATGATGACGATGCGTTTCACGGCGGCTTGACTGGCCCAGATAGGGACGTGGCTGGTGAATCAATTTAATGAAAAATAAAAACACGTGTCGATATCTAATTGGTTGAAAGATCCTTGATGATTACTCTTTTTCCGAAGCTTTATCAATCATTTGAGCGAAGAAGAAGAAGAAGAAACGTGGAGATGGCGATGCCGCTGGGCATGGCGACGTATCTGATGAGAATGGTTTGGTTCTCTCTGAGCGGTTGGGTCTTCACTTGCTTGTCTATCGCCGACGAGATCGCTGGTTCTCTAAGAAACGGTGATATTGGTCCTTTCCATATCGGATGAGAATCGATTCAGAGATTCTTTACCCTCTCCTTCTGATTATGCGTATATGTTCTTACTTTTCTCGATTTAAAGTTTCTTCCTTTTATTGGATCCGAGTCTATTTAGATTCAGTTGAGACACTTGAAAAGTTTGATAATAGTTTATGTTAATA
Source organism: Moricandia arvensis (assembly GCA_905132765.1). Lineage (NCBI taxonomy): Eukaryota > Viridiplantae > Streptophyta > Magnoliopsida > Brassicales > Brassicaceae > Moricandia > Moricandia arvensis. The sequence continues at coordinate 56,336 of CAJHQP010001751.1, forward strand.
GATGGTTAAAAGATTTTAGATCAAGTTTGTGGATGTGTTTATAGTGACTCAGATATATATGATGTAACATGAGACTTGGTGATGCTTGTTTCCTTGTTAATGTATCTACCATGAACATTGTTGTGATCAGCCACACAGGATTGTTGGCTTTTTTGTGTGTTTTGTGTTTACAGAAGTATGTTGAGGACCATGATCAATTATATTCACATAATTTCTATGGTTATCTACTTGTGATACAAAATACATACAACAGCTTTATGGTGATAGATGATCACATAAGCTTTAACAGTTCTTGGATGAGTTTCAAGACATAAGTGATAAGTGTTTTTAAGTTCAGTAACAAAGCTTTCTTTGAGACTATGTATTTTATTTATGGTGATATGATCCCATAAGCTTAAACAGTTCTTGGATGAGTTTCAAGACATAAGTGATAAGTCTTTTTAGGTTCAGTTACAAAGCTTCTCTGAGATTATGTATTTTATTTATCTCAACATCATCTTTTGTTGGTTTCTTCTTCTTTTTTCTCCTTAGCTTGCTTCCTTGTAGGCAGAACAAACACGTTTTGCACTCAGGCCTTTTGATTTTCAGGAAGGGTATATAAACTGCAATAAATCTGCAGAGAACAGAAAGCTCATGTCTTCTTGATTTGATGTCAAATCTCTTCAGTTAAGAGCAGAGCAAAGCATGTCTAAAGAGAATATATTCCATATTTTTTTTTCATTTTCTTACCAGCACGGTTTTGTTTGATTCAACCAAACTATTCTGAAGAGCTTATTCTAAAGTACTTTATTAAGCATAATCTAGCACGGTTTTGTTTGATTCAACTAAACGATTCTGAAGAACTTATTCCATGAGTATTTTATTAATCATAATCTAACATGTAACACAGGCCAACAGCAAAGCATTTGACCCAGAAGAAGAGAAATAAAGGTAACAGCAAAGCTCCATACTTTCTCGTGGGAATTTAAATCTACAGCTATGTTCAATTAATTGCACACCAGTCATCAAAAACACCAGCTCAAGGAACTAGAAGTTATGTCAGATCAAAAAAATGGCAAAATTAAATGTAGTTTCACTCAAAATCAACAAAACAAGGTCTCGATAACAGATCAGATGTGGAGTACAAAACTTCGCATAAAGTCATTGGTTAAACCATTCACATGAATGCTCTGCCCAAGTTGTATCTCGAAATTTATTATTCGAGTCATTCATTGTATATAGTACTACTCTATACAAATATATTAATACCATTTTCAAAAAGATTTGTTATTTTTTTCCTTTTTTACATCAAATTTAACATATATGTAGATGCTATGTATTCAGTCATTTTGTTTCATATTTGATCAAAAGAAAAAAAGTTATATATATTTCCTGTGATTTAATATAAAATAGTTTAGAAAGTATTATATTTCTAGAATTAAATTCTAAACTAATTAATATAATATATTACATACATTTTGAATTAAAGTTATATTGTGAAATCTTTTGAAAATGACATATCAATATTTAACAAACTTTCTTTTTTTCCTCCTATATATCTTATTTTTAGTACGAAAGTATAGTAGTCAATATAGTAATAAAGATTGAAGTTATGCAGAAAATGACATGTTTCATTCAATTTTTCTTTCTGTTGTCATCTCTAATTTAATTACATGATAAAAAAAATCATCAAATAAATAGTTACATGTTAAATATTCCCCATTTACAACAACAAAAAAAAATATTCCTGATTTTAGGTCCACAAAAAATATTTTTTTCCGGATTTATACAGTGAAACATTAGCCTTCGTTACAAAATCAAAATCGAATAGTTGGGTGTCGGAAAAATAAACATCACCATCGTTCCTTCTTCTGCCATTAAATTTCTCACCATCTTCCACCTCCAACTGTCCAAGACAGCTATTCTCCACCCTCTCTAGCTTTCCTCTTCTGTTTCTCTATAGAATCAAAAAAAAAAAATCTCAGAAGAGAAACTAAACTGAAAAAAAAAACAAATCTTTCTAACTTCAGTGTCGTTAAATGGGTTCTTCTACTTCAAAAGCCTCATCTTCAGCTTCAGCTTCTTCTACTTCTTCTTCCCCTTCTCCGGCGATCCATAAAGCTTTCTCCTTTCCGACGCCGTTAGTTCACCACCCTCCGGCTAGAAAAGGCGACACTCACCACCTCGTCTCCCTCACTTCCACCTCGTACGGCTCTCTCCTCCTCAGAAACTCCTCCGACCACCAAGAGACGCCTCCTCGTATCTCAATCTCCGCGCCAGATCCGGGTTCACGCGACTCGTTCTCTCCCGACTCAGTCATCAACACGTGGGAGCTCATGGACGGCTTAGACGACGAGTTCGATTTCGAAATCTCCAAAACGGGTAAGCTTAGTTCCGATCAAGATCCGGACTTTTGCACTAAACCCGACCCGAATCGAAACGGGTCTGCGTTGAAACTGGATGAAGAGTTCGAATTCGAAATCCCTAAACCCGGTAAGCTCAGTTCCGGTCAAGATCCGGACTTTCGCCCTAAACCCGACCCGAATCGAAACGGGTCTGCGTTGAAACTTGACGGATCTTACGAATTGGTGAAAATCGAAGAAGATTGGGTCCCGTTGTCGTTTAAACCTAAGCAGCCTCTTTGGAAGCATTTGTCTGAAGAGTCTTTCTTGTCTGGTTTAGATCCCACCATTGTCTCTTCTTACAAGAAAGCTTTGTCCTCTAAGCAGTTAACCAATGTTAGAACCATAAAGTCCCTCCCTTGCGTAATCAGCGAGCCAAAACCGGTTTGTTCTAAACCGAGATTGCAAGGAGCAGAGGACAAGATTGTGCTCTACTTCACAACCCTCCGAGGAATCAGGAAGACTTACGAGGATTGCTGTTGTGTAAGGATGATACTGAGAGGGCTTCAAGTAGCTGTAGACGAGCGTGACATCTCTATGGATTCTATATACAGGAAAGAGCTTCAAAGCTTGCTTGGTGATGTAGAGAAGCCAAAACCAAAACCGGTTTGTTTGCCTCAGGTGTTTATCAGAGGAAGCCACATTGGTGGAGTTGAGGAGATTATGAAGCTGAATGATAGTGGTGAGTTAGCTGAGATGTTGAAAGGTTTCCCTGCTTGTGAATGCTTGGGGACGTGTAGGAGCTGTGGTGATGCAAGGTTTGTGCCTTGTGGTAACTGTGATGGTAGTACCAAAGTGTTTGTGGAGGAAGAAGAACGGTTCAAGAGATGTTTGAAATGCAATGAGAATGGGTTGGTGCGTTGTCTTGAGTGTTGCCACTAAAGTAAACTTGTTGATTGTGTGAATTGTATAAGAGAAGAAGATCAAGAGAGGGAGAGAGTGATGATGATGATTCTTATTAAGATGGTATTGGGTTTAGTAATGTATATTGGAATAAGAATTGGCTCAAGGCTAACTATTGTTACTCTCTTGTGTGGTGTTGGTGTTTTTTGTTTGTTTCATACTATTTGTTTTGATCTTAGACACTTTTAACAATTCAAGGGTAATGATCATTACTATTTTGTTATAAGTACATAAAAGTATTATTAGATGATGATTGTTAATTGGCATGACGCCAAAACAATCATTCTCACGTTTTGTTTTATCGTTGAAAAATCAATGAGCAATAGATATTTTTTTCTTTAGATATGAAATTGTGATTCTTTCGTGACCATATATGAAAATTAAATTTGTTTAGCTTTGAATCCAAACAAAATAGTACCAAAATTCAATTTGTATAAGGTGTTCTGTTCTCAGGTTTTGTCTGCAATACATAAAAGAAATATCTTACCAATGGAAGTTTGTGGCGCAATGGAGATTTTTGTTCATTAATAAATTTAATTATGAAGTTGTCCTTATGTAAAACGAGTTGGTCAAGAAATTCACCATTTTATTTACTATAGATATTAGGAATTGAATCCAAACAAAATCACGTGAAAGTCATTGAAAGCATTTACTCTTAGTTTTTGTTTGCAGTACATTGAGAAATACTCACCATAATGATAACAATGGTTGATACCAAACAAAATTGTGAATGCTATTCACATGCTTGATGATTGTGCAATGAAGAGGTGTACTTACTATAGATATGATTATGATCTTTTTCATTTTTAGTGATCAAGTAAACACAATTTTGAATGATAATTTCACAATTTGATATACTATACAAATACACACACACACACACATATATATATATATATATATATATATGTTAACCTTGACAATAAGCAGGAATTTCATTAGTTTGCAATATATAAAAAATACTACTACCTCTGTTTCAAAATATAAATAGTGTTAGTAAAAAACACCAGCATTAAAAAATTGCTACTTTTCAAAAACTATCATTTAATGTATAAGTTCAATCAATCATAAAAAGGTGTATTATTTTATTGGTTAGACAACATTAAATAAGTAGAAAAAATTGCACTGAAATGTGAAAACTATATATATTTTGAAACAATTTTTTCCTAAAACTACTAAGAAAAAGAATAACCTTTATGAAAATTTATCTCAATAGTCATATTACATGAATCAAAAGAATAGTTGAATGTTTACAAAAACATTCAAATCGATTCAGGTGGGATCTTTAGTCAAAGAGAAGGCCCAAAAGCTTCATTTTCTTGGGAACTTCCCCCACAATTTCTAGTACATAAATAAATAAAAATCCCTATTTGACAAAAAAAAAAAGGAGAAGCCCAAGTTTACTTTAGTTTAGTTTGGTACTTTGGTTAATGTGGAGACGTCACGGTTTGAGTCTCTTCTCAACCAAAACGTCATCGTTTTCATTCGCCCATAAAGTACACCACTGTACTTCTCTAGTTCACTTAGACATTGGTTGGTGTCTATAACAAGAGATGGAGGGGATTGGGAACGACAAGAGTTCGAGTTCGAGTTTAGGTCCGGGACCTTGTCTGAGCAAGTACGTGGATCCATCGAGCGAAGAGTCTCACAGATACTATCTAGCGCGGCGTAACTCCTTGGAGATGCTTCGAGACAGAGGCTACGAAGTCTCCCTCGAAGATATCAATCTCTCTCTCCAGGACTTTCGAACTGTTTACGGCGAGCGTCCTGACGTTGACCGTCTCCGTATCTCCGCTCATCATCGCTCTGATTCTTCCAATAAGGTAATATATCAAATCATTTCGCTTTTGATTTTTGGGGCCATTTCTAGTGGTTTTGTTTCTTCTCTTTGCATGTTTGTGGGTTTTGTAAAGATGTCAACTTTATCTTCGAATTGAAGCTATATGTTATGCTTTTGTGGATTGGGATGACCAAATCTTAGGCTTTTTGAGAGTATGGTTTTATTATGTAGGAGCTTGATGCATGTCATTGTGTAAGATTTTGGAGTTACAGACATTTTAGTAAAGGTTTTTTAAAACAATTTTGGGGGATTGTTTATTAAATTTTGGGGGTCACCAATGTTTCACTTGGATATGCTAAGTATTGCCCCCTAATTGTGTCCATTTGATAAAGCCAATACTAGATGACCCTTATCAAGTAGTATTGTGACTCATCTGTTTCTCCTCTGAAAATTTTGTAATGTGATATTTTTTTTTTCTGGTAAGGACTTAAGAAGTGACTATGATTATTAGATCTCTAGACTACTTTATGGTGATTTTGAATGATCTTTCTGCTCTCTTAGAGCATGTTTTAAATGCGTTCTGACTTTTGATAGCTACAAGTTCACATATTTGATTGTTAAAGTGAGATCAAACTGCAAAATAACGGTTTAGTTGATTTTTTTTGTTAAAGTCTTACCCTTTTTTGTTGGGTGGTTTATTTCATGTTGTCATTGATTTGGGATGCTTAAGATTAACTAGGATGAGTAAATTTTAATATGTAGATGTTAGGAAGCTTTTAGTTATCTGAAGAGCTTAGTTACTGTAATGCATGTCACTGTCTCTAGTTGATAATTTTACTACTATATGGCGCTTATCAAGCCTGTTTGTCTCCTGAAACTTTGTAATGTTGAATTTTTATTGGGGGAAAACGACAAGTGATTCTTAGACCTCTAGACAATAGATTGTGTCTGAGTGGCTGAGTGATTTCTCTGTTCTTTTGTGCATGGTCAATTGCTGAGTTTTGATGCCCACAAGCTCACATATTTGACTGTTAGAATGAGACCAAACTGCAAAAAAAAAAAAACGGTTAAGTTGGTCTTGTTTTTGTTGAAAGTCTTACCCTTTTTTTGTTGGGTAGTTCATTTTCATGTTGTCACTGTTTTGGGATGCTTACAGGCTTGCTTTCATAACTCATAGGAAAGAACATTCATTCTTATATGAAAAAAAGTTGGCATATGGGTTGCTTGAGTCTTTGGTTTCTTTAGTAACAGCAGAATGCATATATATTGTTTTACAAATTCTCAGTTAATTATGATAATGTATACTACTCTCAACTCGACTCGTGATGCTTCTTACATCAGCTAAAGTCTTATGTAATAACGACGTATATCTCATTGTGTTCCTCTAAGAGTGTGTTGTTGGTTTTTTAAGGGTCTGGTTCAACAAGTTTTGTAATTTTGTTTTTTTAGGTGAAGGTTGTCTTTTTTGGTACTGGGAAGGTTAAAGTCAACACAATCCGCAGTGTTGCAGCAGAGATACTTAGCCAAGAAACCATAACCGGGCTAATACTGGTTCTGCAAAACCAAGTAACAGATAATGCCTTGAAAGCCATTGAGCTTTTCACTTTCAAGGTCGAGATATTCCAGGTATGTTACATATAACTCTCTTTCTTTGTTCTTTTATGAGACAACTTCAAAGCTGTAACAACTAGTTTTCCTTCTTGCTGTCTCGCTAAGATAACCGACTTGCTAGTCAACCTAACCAAGCATGTACTAAGCCTGCGTCATCGTGTTCTGAATGACCAAGAGAAGAAAGCACTTCTCAAGCAGTTCAATATCGAGGAAAAACAGGTACATTTTATCCATTTCTTGGTTCCTTGATTAACTCAAGCTTCTCAGTAACTGTTCTTTCGAATATTAACTTGATAGCTTCCTCGGATCTCAAAGAAAGATGCTGTTGTTCGGTACTACGGATTAGAGAAAGGACAAGTTGTGAAAGTGAGTTACAGAGGCGAACTCACTGACTCCTATGTTGCCTACCGATGTGTGTGGTAAAGTGAAACCTGTACTTATTTTCGGTAAGATGTTTTGTACTCCTTCGGACAAGATCCTTTGCTTTAAGGACAAGACTAAGTTCTTTAAGTAAAAAAGTTGTATTAAAAGATCCTTTGCTTGTACTTGAAAACATTTCCCCTTATGTTCATCCCTTAAAAAGAACAGTTTCTATACATTTTGGTCGAAACACAAATAAAGACATGGAGACTCCACCATTTATTCGAAGTTTCGGTGACAATCAAAGCTCGTTGATGGATCGGTTCGAGCGGTTATCTTTCGAGGCACACCTCAACAATGCTTTGCTTGGTCGGAGCCTATCCGAGTCTGGTTTCTCTTCCATGTACAATGCTGTCCTTGATGATTCTTCACCAGTACATGTGGAGACTCAAGCGTGCCACAAAGGACGAAGAGGACTACGTTTGAATAAGATGTTAAAGAACCTGATGAAACCTATTAGATACTGTAGCAGAAGAATCAGCAGAGGAAAGAAACAGGAGGTGTATGATTTAGATGCAAGGAGCTTTAAAAAGTGGCAGACTTTCAGCAAATCTGTCCGATTGTTTTGAGTTACTTAACGTTTATCTTTCTACTAATGACAATGTTAACTACAAATACATACTTGTGTTTAGAGGATGCTGAAGTTTAACATTTGTGTTTCTTTAGTAAGAAAGAGATGTAATGACATACTTTACATATTAAACTCTTCCTGCCACTTGTTAAACATATCTCATATATGAATAAATGTAAAAATGGAGATCAAAACATTGAGAAAACTTGCAGGCCAGGGTGGTGTATTCATTCTACAATTTGAACTGCTAAGATTTTTAATAAAGTTTTAGATGATTTTAAGTGAAGTGAGAATTTACTTTGATTTTTAATCCAGCCAAAAACATTAATTAGAATCAACTATGAGTTTAGATTACTATTTTATTGACTAATAAATTTCACTTAAACATTAGTTAGATTTTTTAAAAGCTTACAATTTAAACATTTTAAATAAAAGTAGATTTTAAACTAGTTTATCCAATAACAAATTCAATACAATTAAATATTATTTTTTAAAACAATATCTAAATAACAAGAAATTTATTATTTAATATAGATCACCTCAAATGAATACATGAGTTCTTTATTGAATTTTGCATTACAAATACTCTACCTAGATGACACATGCATGCCAGCAAGTTTCAAGAGGATTAGGTGTGAATAAGATACTTTGAGCAAAATATGTCTAATTATTTTGAGTAGATTAGTTATCTTTCTAATAACAGTACAAAAACACATAACACATCCTCTGTTTTAGTGGATGCCTAAACTAGCATTTGTATTTTTCCTTTGGTAATTAAATTAAAAAAAAAGAAATCTAATCCAACGGATGAGATTAGGTTCTCTATTAATCCAAGGGTTGTAGTCTCTTGCCATTAAACTCAGTAAAGCAAAAAAGAAGAAGATACTTTTTGCCTACAACCTTAGCGACAGAGCAGGGCTGAACAACAACTCTTTGTTTCGATTCACAACATCTGTGTGTTCTACTCCTCCTCCGATTTGATACGTATTGGTAAGTCTCTTGCATCCCAAATCTTGTTGATTAAAGTCGAAATCTCATTACTTGTTTTCGATTCAGGACTGTTTACATCTCTTTTATCTCCCCAGAACATAGAATCTGAAGTGGAAGGTTCAAAGTTTTTGTTTTTAAGTGGAGAAGAGTGCTAAAGGAGACGACTTTGTTGAAGGGTACAGTTTAAACTGCTTTTTGCAGTAGCAATTTAACATCTTTATGACACTTGGTGGAAGAGTCTTTGGAAGTTTCTTGTGTTTGTGGCTATTGTTGTTGTTGTTGCTCTGATCCAAAGATTCAGGATTTGTGTTTGGTTTATGATTCTTTTGTTCTTTGGCTACTTGAAACTGAGACAGTTAATTTGGATCTGCTTTTACTTTATTTAGTTTCTTCAGCTCGTCGAAGTACACAAATAATGAACCTTTTGATTGTTAGTTTCTGCTACTGGCTACTGCATCTTCCTGGATTCACTCACTTGCTTACTTTTGGCCCTTGTGTTGTATTGATAGTTATCTCCATTTTGCCACTACTATGTTCTTCATTTTCCTATTAGTTTCCCTTTGGTCTTACTGATGTGCTTATGTCAGAGTGCAGATATCAGAAGAAGCGAGGAACAAGAAAACATCTATATATTCTTGAAGCTACTTTCATCTCATTTGGCAGCATAATCAGATCACCTTTTCTATCTTTGGTAAGTCGCTTTTTTTTGTCAATCTTCATATTTACCTTAAGCCAAAAGGCAATGGTTTTGGAATTTTGCAACATGTAGTATAGTTATGATTCACTTTGTGTTTGATTCCGTATCTGATTCTTGTTTTTACTGGCATATTATTTTACTTGTGTACCTAACTAGCGCTTCTTTTCTTCTTCTTTATTTTCAACTTGGTTCCAGAAGTGAGTGTGGTAGTCGTATGGGCACCTAGGCGACGAAGGAACTTGTTGTGGTAGACAAGGATTAGATGAATAGTAGTTCCATCCCCGTTGGTGACCCTGAAAAGCAGCAGGACAAGGCTCCCGAGAAGCAGAGCGAGTCAGTGAATGAGTCTGCCAAGGAAGTGAACCTCACCATTGTTGTTTGTAATGGAGATTCAAGTCGTTCACATGAAACCGTAGAATTGGCTCAGATCTATGGGCCAGCTGAGAGAGAAGAGTCTCCCAAAAAGGTTTGCTTGTCTAGGAACTCCAGCTCTCACGAGCAGTGTAGGTCAGCTCCTTCCCTTTTCTTATTAAGGAGACTAACTTGATGGTTTCAAGAATGTGAACTTCTCGTAACGTCCTTGTTTGTAATCACTATGTCTGCTTGGGGATTGTAGGTTGATGAGTCTGTCTTGGTTTGTTGCTCATATACTGTTATATGTTTGTGTTACAATCAAGTTAATGAGTCTGGCTCATAGGTCATTGCTCTTTCTTTTTTTTGGGTAAGTAGGGTTTGCCAGCAAGAGAAAGAAGAGGCTTTGATCGAACTGGGGTGCCTATGTCGTGGTGGTCTAGCTAAAGCACATAAGTCATGCATAGATGCTTGGTTTCGCACAAAAGGCTCTAATCAGTGCGAGATCTGCCAGTGAGTAGACATTCCAACGTTTTCTTGGTTCATTAGGAGGAGGCTATGCTTACTGGTTCTTCCATTTTCTTTGTTTCTGCAGGGCAGTGGCTGTCAACGTGCCACCTCCAGAGACCCAACCTACTGTAAGTACATTCCTTTATTCAAACAAAGAAAGAAAGTTGAGTCATGACAGTGCTTTTTTTGTCTTTTGAACAGACAAATTACTGGGTTTGGAGGATTGATCCCAGCTATAGACAAGAACAGCGTGAGAGAGTAAGTGGTTCACATATATAAAGAGAGTAGGAGTAGCCATTTCGTTGACAATTTTGGTTTCTAAGTGTTCTCATGTGATCACAGGGATGTTTCAGCCCTCTATGGGTAGCATTCTCAATTCTGATAGGCGGTCTAATGCTGGATGTGTTGATATCCATCACACTTGGTGTGTCTGCACTCCCGGTTAACATAATCATTGGTACGTTTGTTTTGTCAGTGTAAGTTATAATCATTTGAACACTTATACATGGTGGTGGTGTGTTGGTTGCAGGAGTGATAGTGGTGCTAGGGCTAGGAACAGCACTAAGACTGACACTGGAGTTCTGCTACGAGTGGAGCTTGAGAAGAGCGGTTCAGAGGGCAGTGCAAAGGAGAGAAGCAGCCTTTAATAACATTGCATACCCACCTGCCTTGTAAGAGATAATGACAAGTTTGGAAATATCTCGTGTATTAGTGAGTGTCTATGTAAAAAGGTTGTGTATGAGACAAGTGTGATTGTTTTACATACAATGCTGAATTTGTTGGGAGAGTCAACTTTGTGTAGCTCAAAACATATACAAAATTAGTAACAACCCCAACATTTTTCAGAATTTCTTTAATTTGAGTAAAAACTCCATGTTTGATTTTATACAAAAGGGGTGTATAATGACTAAATAGAAGATATGGGATAAATGTGGGTATATTTGTAAAATAAAACTCCATATTCGGTTTTAGCAACGTTCTGAAAATCAGTATAGATGAGCATAGAATTTTGCTTTGGCGACGACTCCATCTTTTTTGAAATAATTTTTCTAAAATCTAATTTATACTGATTTAAATTAATTAATATTAATTTAAATTAAATTTAAATATTTTAATTTAAGTAATAATGTTAGTATAGATCAATAATTTATTTAATTATTTTTGTTTTACATATTAAATTTTAATACTTTATTATAATAATTTTATATTTCTAATTAAAAACTTAAATATATCATACAAATATCAAATACGTATATAATAAATCATTAATTCGTTAACATTTAAATTTTGCCTAGGTTCCGAATAATCGTTTTGGTCGCTAGTACTCTGTAAAACGTCTAATTATTGCTAACAATTTAACATTTGTTTTTAGTAACTAAATAGAAGATATGGGATAAATGTGGGTAGATATAGAAATTAGAGGGTCTTGTTGCAAACTCTGAAAGGGATAATAAGTTCTTCCTTCGGCATGACCTTGGGGAGCAAGTCCACTCTCTCGCGAGAATCAGAAAAAGCTAAAAATCGATTGAAATGGATGCGAAGATCGGAAAATTCTTTGACTCCGTCGGCTCTTTCTTCAGCGGCGGCGATAAGATCCCATGGTCCGACGGAGATGTCATTACTGTAAGTTTCCGAAACCTAATCCTTGAGTTAGAATGGAACCACGAGCTGATTTTACGGAATCTAGAACTGTTCTCGCGTGATTTTAGCAGTTTCTGGTGATATTCATGAGAAATTAGGTTTTGATTTGGTGGTGATAGTCGGTTCTTAATCAAGTTCATGTGTTCTAGAAAATCATGTGATTGTTTGATGCATCTCACGTTTGGATCATTTGAAACTGTAGAGCTTTTACTAAACGTCACAGGATCATACATAGTTTTTTTTCTTTTTGTGTGGACTTGTTCAATTTTTGAAGCTATGAACTCTATGTTGTTGTTTGATTTTGATGGAAGGGATGTGAAAGAGAGGTTCAAGAGGCCACAAACTCTGGCTCTGAAGCACTGAAGAAAGAGTGTCTTATGCGTTTGTCATGGGCTCTTGTTCATTCTCATCAACAGGATGATGTGCAACGCGGAATAGCCATGCTTGAAGGTACGTATCAACCACCAAAACCATGGCCTGAAACGATGACTCTCTCTCTGACACTTGAGGCTGAAACTTTCCTTTTTTTGATAAATATATGTTTGGTTGGTTGTTGCAGCATCTCTTGCGGACAGTGCTCCTCCATTGGAAGACAGAGAGAAGCTCTATCTTCTTGCGGTTGGTTATTACAGAAGTGGGGATTGTTCAAAGAGCAGGCAGCTTGTTGACCGATGTATCGAGGTTTCATCCACCTCCCAACCCTCTTTTCTTTAATACACAGAATCATTCATTGTGCACATTATTACTGTTTGGTTATGTATTTGAATGGTATGGTTTGGTAGATGCAACCGGATTGGAGACAAGCTTTGGTACTAAAGAAGTGCATCGAAGACAAAATCACAAAGGGTAAGCCACTCACTCGTCAAACATACTCCCTCTGTGCCGATCTAATTGTCGTTGTAGAGTAAAACTTTTGTTTCAAAATAAGTGTTTTTTTATGATTTCAGTGAAAAATTTATTAAATTTATATATTATTTTGTTTTTTTTTTATTGATTGAAATATAGTTAGGTTTACAAGTAATGATGTTTTTATTTTGAAAATATGCAAAATTAAATGTTTTTTAATTTTATGTGCAAAAACCTAAAATGACAACTAAAATGAAACGGATATAGTATAATACAAGAAGCGAAACTTTCAGGGATGCACAAATATTAGTAACAAGTTCCTAATTGAGTCACAGAGTTACTGAATAGTATATTTTTTTGTGGTTGAATTGGCAGATGGAGTTATCGGGATAGGCATCACTGCTTCAGCAGTAGGAGCCGTAGGTCTCATAGCAGGTGGTATTGTAGCGGCGCTGTCTCGCAAGAAGTGACCACGATCCTTAACTTGTTAAAGCTTGTGCATACAATATCAAGATGCTTTCGTTTTGGTACTCTTTGAGAAAACTGTGGTTTCCCTCTGCATGCTTCTTGACATTTCGAATAACAAAGTTTTGTGATACATAAAGCTTGATCTTGAATTGGATTTTGAGTTGGATAATTCCCTCCAATTGTACTTTTACAAACTTAATGAGCCATATGGGAGAGGCATAGCCTAGACCAAAGCTACGTCGTTTAAAAGTATACGTTTGAGGAGCAAGTTTGGATGGTTTGTTTCACCTATCTCTATATTGTTTGTTCACCAATCACAGGTACAAAACACACATGGCTAGAGAAGAGAGTTCCAAAGTCACTAGAAGAAGCACTAGAGCCTCATCTTCTGTAACTATAGACAACCCTGAACCCAATGAACCCCACCCACCCACCATTACCAACCATAAATGATCTTTTCCAGGCAGACGCTCTCAGATTCTCGAACTGATCCGTCTCATTGGCCCCTTGGATTCCCCTACTCACCCTATAATCATCTACGGAGATCCCTCTACTGGCAAAAACAAGTGTTATCCTTCATGTGTGCAGACATCTCACCCGCCCTTTTCGTTTACTCAACCTGCCATACATGTTGCAACCCCAGTTTCTTGTTTGAGTCGATTCTGAATCAGCTTATGCTTCATAGCAAGTGTTCTTCTACTGGGTATGCTATACCGCGAAACGGTGTGACAAGCCTTCTGAATTTGTCAACTTACTCCGACCGACAAGCACTTAGACCCATGGGGAAGATGGTGTACTTGATAGTTGATCATTTGGATCTTATTAAAGAGTCGGACAAAGGTGCAATGATTCTGCAGTTTCTTTTCAGTTTGTGTTCTGTTTTGAAGATGCATCAACTTGGTTTAATACTTATTAGTGGATTGCCGTATGTGTATTACTCAAACAAGGGATACACTGACCCTCTACCTGTTTACTTCCCTGAGTATTCTGAAGATGAACTTCGTCAGGATCTTCTTGAAAAATCAAGTTAACAAGAAATTATACTCTGCATCTCTCAAGTTAAGGCTATAGTATGATGCTTTCTCTAACCTTCACTCATGTGGTTCTACTAATGCAGTTTCTTTCTGTGTGTGTGTGTGTGTGTGTCAAACAGTGTTGTATTGAGACCTTTCTGTAGGATCACGAGGAGAGTTGAAGAACTTTCCACGTCCTTCTCATCATTGTTCAGAAGGTATTATGAACCGCTTGATGATTCAGGGGTTTCACCCAATGAAGATCTGAAGAGAAGGCTTTATAGCCATCTTAAACTGCATATTGCTCTCTGTCTAAATGAGATATTCAGAGTCTCTAGTCATTCTCATGGTGGTGACACCAGAGGCGAGAGAAGGCAGAAAGCTAGCTACAGTTCTCTGAAAAGGGTGAAGAACTTGAAGTGTTGATTTAGCATGTTATTGACAATTTTGTTCTGTGATAGTTGAGATCACTATTCCTAATCTGAAACTTATGAGCATCGTTTCTACAAGATTGTGGACAAAGTATTCATTCACAATCATAAACGCACTCATCTAACTTTTTGATATTGCATTTCATAAACAACATGTAGCACTAACGACAACACTTGAACACCATGAACAGGTTCCAGACATTGTTGTCCACAAAGTTACTGAGTTTGATTAGTTTTTTTAGCAATATTTTTCTTCTCTAATAATAAATGATCAAATGTTATAATGGTCAAAAATAGAATTTGATTATTTATTATTAGTTGTGTATTGCATTCGCTAGATTGTCTATGTCGAGTTTGTACATTATTTTCTTGCTAGCTAGATTCCACAGACCAATCCTTGTCTGCATATATTTTGGCCGACCTAACCGGAGAAAAAGATAACATGGGCGTTTACTAGAAACGATGCTTGACGAGACGTTGACCTCATAACGACCGTCCGTGTTTACTGGATGATCGGTATAAAGAAGACATAAGACATTCAGTTTATTCTTTTTTTTTTAATTATGGCACTAACTTAAGTACATATCTGTTATCAAAAAACATAAGGCAACATATAGTGAATTGGATATATATTAGTTCATATTCTTTAAAAATATATATAAACTATATAGTTCATAACCCATATATACAATATTGTACATGTTTAATTTCACATCATCTCAAGTAAGATAAACCTATAACTAATATACCAGAGACATAATTAATCTATCTATAAAATCCATGAATTTTGGCATTTTAATTTATTTTGATATAGTGATGTATGAAAAAATGCTGTTTTCTACTGTTAGTAAAAAAAACATTTTCATGAAATGAAAGAATTTAACATTATTAACTGTCAAATTGAGGCAAATTTAGTGAAAATAATTAAAAAAATTGTGCGGAAACGTACCAAAACTTGTTTTTGATTTGTTTTGTTTTCTGGATTGCATTCACATTCACTAGATTCTCTCAGTTGACTTTGTACTAAAATATCTTCTTACTAATGTGGTTGTCTAAAGATAGTATCAACATGGTGTAGACTAATAGAAAAAAAGTCTTTGTCACGAAGCACAACTATTTGAGGTTGACTTAATATATATACCTTGTTTGTTGGATGAACATATATATAAAGGAGACAAGTTTTGTAGATTATAAGACATTCGTTTGTGCATTCAATATATAATATTTATTCATCAAGTTTATGTCTGCGTTTACATAGCGTTTGGCGTCTTTATGAGTTGTTTGTGTTGCTCATAATTAAGTGGTAACGCGGTTTTCTCTGTCTGCTCCGTGAATATGAACACATGTGTGTGTGTGTTTTTATAATCAAGGATACCTGACGAATCGAAATCCAACAAACTAGTTCTTTGGAGTTTGTCTACCGACGTTACGAAAATTCAATTATTCAACATGAGAATTAGAAACTTATGTTGTATGACCACACATGTTTAGTGTCGTAGAGTTTCTTCGAATCTATATCAATTTAATTTATCGGAGTTTGTCTATTACTAGACTATATATGTGTGATTAGTGTGTCTTTTCTGTCAGCCATCATAACAGCTGGAGGTGAGCATTATCTGGTCAAACTCAAATCATGTATTGTTATACATATTTTATATTATGGTAATCCAATAATATATTTATTTAAGATCATTAGAATTAGTCTTGAAATTTTGACAATAGTAGACAATTTAGCAAAAAGAAAATAATTTTAACAATTTAGAAACCTAATCGGTAACTTGTTTCGCCCAGGGAAATCTACGTACTTTAATCTACATTGTTTCATCCATGTTGGTAAGTATATTAATTTAAAAAAGTCCAAAGATTTTATGCTAATATTTCATTTACCTATATTCAATACCGGTTCTGAGGGTCACTATGTGGTTTGGATACGTGATCGAACTAGCTAATTGATTACAAGAGGCATGCACACGTTTAGATCCCACTAACACCCTCTAAATAAGGGCAGTGATGAATGCATAGTCAACTATGAGATTTTGGGGATGTTAACGATTTAATAAAGATTTTAATTTATTTTATTTTTTAAAACATTGGAGATTTATATCTATATAAAATTTTTTTCCACAATTTTAAGAGGTTATAGATGAATGTTTCATTTGCCTTTGAAATTGCTCTTTCTGACTGGCCATAATATCATACGTACGTAGTTCTTCTTTCTTTGGTCAAACTACGCATCCCAAAACACCGCACGTACCTTAAATTAAATAACTGAAAGGAACGATGGAGTGATTAGAAAAATGATAGAACACAGTTGCAGTATTTAAAATTTTCTAATTTGTTTATTGAAACTAAGGTAACACATATCACAAATGGGCGTTAATTACTTGATTATAGTTTTCAAATTATGGATCCTCAAAGTTTGTCGTCGTATTCATGCACAACATAGTTACGTATACCCACATGTCTTGTCTGCATTGTCTCCACATTAATTAACAGTACAACCGTTAATGTTTTCACTACTATCTTTATACAATTCCAATTACAATTGTATGCTTCTGAAATTCTAAGGTTCCAATAGAGAGATATTTAAGAGCATGATTACAAGGGTTTCTTAGTAGGGGTTTTATGGAGTTTTTATTGTGTGGATCGCATGAACAATATAAGAACCGGTTACAAAAAACTATTAATTACTAATCTATTTTTATAGATTTATGACGCTGTTCGCGAGCTCCACCGATACGTGGCGATCCGTGATTGGTGTTTTTTTTAATTTTTTTAAACCAGAAAACAAAAAGAAAAAAATTAAGAAACCTTCAGTGGTTTCTAGGTTTAGGGTGAGGTTCTTAACTTAATTTGACTTTTTTTTTTCTAAAAAAAAATTGGCTAAAAAACGACTCTTAAATCTCTTATTTAAAAGATAAGTTTTAGTTTTTTAGTTAAAAATTAAAAAAATCTTTTAAAAAATTAAAAATTCTTGATAAGATACCTCCAATAAACATGCTCACTACACTGGTTGCTGGTTGCAGCTGAAAATTTCTAGTGAGAAAAAGTCAAAAGAATCCATTTAGAACATCACAATCACTGTGATCACTTCAACGCATAAGATATTTTTTTGCATGAAAGGTAAAATCGTCATAGAATGATGTCCTCACTCACGTCACAGCTTATTCACTGAAGTAACATTTGAAAATATTCCTATGATGCTGTTTCACACTCATTGACATGTTCATGCTTTCTCTTCGTTTTTCCAATTGTTTTGTGTGATATCTTCGCAAGCTAATGTATTTGATCTTATTGATTGTTTTGTTGCTGCATCTTTGTTTATTATTATTTTTGTTGATCGGAGAGTGTCTGGACTGAGTTCCAACTATTTCCCTATAAAATAGCATCACTATTAATTCAATACCAAATTTTAAATGAAGTCTAAAACATAATCTCTTTTTCTTTTTCGTCTGATCGAGTAATAGTAATTCTGTTTCCATCAAATTACTTATGGATTTACCCCTTACCCTCTAAATCAACTCTTAGCATCAACTTCGTCTATGTTTATTATTTATGACTAGGAAAATGTGGTGGTAAGATTAAGCATCTAATGATGAGTTAAACATGTGACTAATTGTGGTCCTGTTATGATGTTATGTCAAAGTTAGTTAATTGGTACTGGATTTAGTTGAGATGGGTTAAACATGACTACGTTGTTATTATACTGAGATAAAGTTTCAACTCCAAGCTAATTGGTCCATGAATATATAGAGGAATTGTAGAATTAGATTTCAAAACAAAAAATTATTTGGTGGGTGAGATTTTTGGTAGATTTTTATATATACAATAATCTAAAAGCATGGTGAAATGTTTGAAACTGATTTTTAAAATAAGTAACTAGTAGTGAAGAACTTTATCTCGCTTGCTGACCTTCATAAAAAAACGTATATTAGTTTGTTAATATAAAATTTCCTAACACGGTCCATACAAGTAATGGCTTCTCCATTTTACTTTTGCTTTGTTGATGTGAACAAAACTCCACATACTTAGGTGTAATTGATAATGTATATAATATAGAGAATACATAAATTATCTTTTAATACTGGTAGGCCATAGTCTAAGACTTGAAATTCCAAAAGATATAACTAAGGTTTTGCTTTCCAAATCAATTATTTTCATTCGTTACCAACCAATCTTATTCTTTGCCTTTCACCCAACTCCAAAAGTGGCCAACTCAAAAAAGTCTTCTCAGTTCGACCAGGACAGTTTTTTTCCACAAAAGCAAGGTTAATTATTATTTAGATTTGGTGTATCTAGAGTTATGAGTCATCGCCTTTTCTGAATAGATCCGACCTGGCATTTTTTTGAGATTATAATTACTAGGAAGCATTATGCGAAAAACAAAAAATAACTAGGAAGCAAAGACGTGTCTTTTGTTTTTATCCACAGCAAAGACGTCTCTATAAATTGCTAAACACAGAGATAAGAAAAAGAGAGAAGAAAACTCTCCTCTATAATGAGCCGCTATAATACGCCTGACTCCGTGTCCACACTAACCTGCGCCTATCTCCGTCTTCTCAATCTCTACGCCGCCTAACGCCTGATCTTTCTAGGTCTTCTCCACACGTTTACACAACTAACTTGTCTTTATGTGCAAATCCAAAATGGGCGCCAATGCTTCCGAGCCAACTCGATCTCGTCGGAGTCAATCTCAGGGAAGGCAACGATCTCCGTCAACGAGCACCACCGCCACAACAACAACAACAACGAGCTCAAACTCCAACAAAACCACCTCCTCCTCCGGCGCATCTTCCTCAGCCGCAAGTCGATCATCCCTCGCTAGCCTCCGCGAATCCTTACCGGAAAACCCTCACATCTACGACGTCTCCGAGATCCGCGCCGCCACCAACAACTTCCTCTCCCACCGCTTCTCCTCCTCCTCCTCGAAAGCCTCGTGGCGATGCACTCTACGCGGGAGAGAAGTCGTCGTCTTCCAAAGAAAGTTCAGACGGAGAATCGCTAAAGACGAGCTCAAATCTCGCCTCTCAGATATCTGCCGGAGCCACCACGGGAGCATCATCAACCTCCTCGGCGCCTCCGTGGGAGGCGATCACATCTACTTAGTCTACGAACACGTCAACGGAGCTTCCCTCGCCGATTGTTTACGCAACGCTAAGAACCCTAACTTCACGGTTTTATCTAATTGGGCCTCGCGGATCCAAATCGCGACGGATCTGGCCCATGGGCTTGACTACATCCACAACAAAACGGGCCTTAAGATGGAGAATCTCGTTCACAACCACATCAAGAGCTCCGCGGTGATCGTTACGGAGCCCGATTACAACGCGAGGATCTGCCACTTCGGAACCGCGCAGCTATGCGGGGAAACTAACGAAACGACGTCGGATGATCGAGACGGGAGGAGGAGAGATTCGTTACGGTTCGAAGGTGTGAGAGGCTACATGTCGCCGGAGTTTCAAGCCTCCGGGATCGCGACTCAGAAGTCAGACGTGTTCGCGTTCGGAGTCGTGATGCTTGAGCTTCTCTCCGGGGAGGAGCCGTTGAAGTATCGGTACGATAAAGCCACCGGAGATTTTGAACGGAGTTCGGTGATTGAAACGGCGAAGGCGGTGATCGACGGCGGCGGGGATGGAGATGGCGATACGGAGGGGCGGTTGAGGAGGTGGATTGATCGGAGGTTGGGGGATTCGTTTCCGGTGACGGTGGTGGAGAAACTGACAAGGTTGGCGTTGGAATGCGTGGTGGAGGATCCGGTGAATCGGCCGGAGATGGGGAGAGTCGCCGGGAAGATATCGCAGTTGTATTTGGAGTCGGAGAAGTGGGCGGCGAACATGAAACGGCCAACGGATATAACCGTCTCCTACGCTCCCAGATGATGGAATGAAAATGAAAATCTTAATTTGATTTTATTTTTATAATTTGTATATTCATAGGGTTTGTTTCAAATTATTGATGATTTGATATGGTGGGACATGAAAACTATATGATATGAGGAATGATAAGAACTTAATTTAATTCATATCCGTTTCCAAGTATGAGTGATATGCTTCAGTTAGGTTAGTGTGTTAATGTCTTTGATGTTAAAAGGATTTGCAATAGTATCAAAAGTCAAAACGGTGAAGAAGAGATGAGTAAAGGGGAAGTAGTAAAAGCTAGTAATGGAGTCGTGACACGTGTGGATGAGGTTTAAGTCAAGACAAAGAGTTATATGAGGGACCAATCTCACGTTAATGTTTGGTTGAATTTAAGAAGAAAAAAAAAAAAGAGAGTAAATGCAAGTGTGAATGTGTTATATCGTCTCTAAACGAAATAATGTTCATAATCAAGTTTTTTCTATGTAGTTATTTTCTGATACTTTGGAATGATGTAGTCGTGAAGATTGTCTTCTTCAGTTCTCTGCCATATAAAACATTTTCACGATATATGGGCTTTTGTATGTTTTGATATTGGGCTTAGTTTACTTCATAACTTAATAGTTTTTCAATGTTTTTAGCAGTTCGTCTTACATGAGGCCTCATGTGTAACACAATGCAGTTGCGTTTCTCTTACTCAAGGATTATGCCAAAATTACTAAATCCAGAATTTTTTTTCTTTTCCGGTTAATCTCTTCAATAATATAGTCCACTTTGATGCTGCATTCCAAAAGTTAGGATTATACTTTTACTGCCTCTATATGTTATGTTCATCAATCAGCCTAAATCTTTGGCTTCTTGTTGGTCTATACAAAGAATGTCATACATGCAAAAATTCTCATAAGACCATATACGTTATATAACGCATATATTGTGTTTCTTACGACCATAAATATCCATATATGCCAATTTATATTCTAAAAGACCATATTTATATTCTAAAAGACCTAATCAGAGCATGTAAAGTATAATTTCTTAAGATTATCGATTAAATGGTAACTAGCAATTAAACAGATTATTAACACGCTCAAATAACAACTAGCAATTAATTTTTCCAAAAACAATTAAGCAGATTATCTAAGTTACAAAAAAAGTTAAACAGATTATATAACGTTATTGAATAGAAAAGAAAAATTATTAATACAATTATACATTAGTAAGTTAATATTCTAATTTCATTATGTTTTAATTCCGATTTAAACATGATTCTAACTTTTTCATTTCTAAAAAAAGGAGAGAATGAGGGGTCAAGTCAAAACATCACATCAGTTTACACAAAGCATACAACTGTCTTGTCTTGTCAAATCATTTGTATCTAGACAAGATCTTACTCCTATACATATATACATACACTACTAAAATACACAAACATGGACATGCACATACGTGGTCCTCTACTACTGTTGGTAAATGACCTTCTTAATTAGTATTTTGATGAAGTATAGTTTCAATTAAAATAACTAATCATTTGAGTATTAGTTGGAAGGTTCGCAATTCTCTGGATAAATTATGTTTTGCTCAGTGAATCTGTGATAAAACAATCGGCTGTACGTATGTTTTATTAATTTCTAAAAAAATGTTTCAGATGGAGAACTAAATGATAGATCTTCTCTTCATCAATGAGGCCAAGACTTTGAATAGCCATCTATGGAATTTGAAAAATCAGATATAGAGAAACAGGCTATATATTGAGACATATTATATAAATATAGGATTATAATAGATATTCAATAATGTACGTTAACAATTTTGTTTTTTTGCATGCAATTGATTAGAAAGTTGAGAAGCTTTGATCGAGAACTAGGTGCAGATAGAGTAATAAAAGCCTTTGGAAACAAAAACACTATTATATATGACCACACAAAGATCTTGTTCTATGCTTTAACTTTCTAACTATTGAAGTAAATCTTCTTTATCTAAATAAAAAAACAGCTGAGATATACTGTTTCACCACCTGTCTTCTTGTTGTTATTCTTTCTTTCATTTGAAATCCTTAACAAACACATCTTCTGTCTTTTGCCACAATACTTAGTAGCAGAACTGGAAGCTCCAGCTTTTCTTGTCTCTTTCTTTTCTTCACCATATACTTTTAAATGTGAGTACAATATGTGTATATTGAAAAATTGTTAAAAATATCACTTTCCTTGTATCATTTTTCAAAAATATTTTATTCATTTTTACTCTTATTTTTAATAGAAAAAAACATATTTATAACCTTTGAGTTAATTAATCAAAGATTTAGGGTTTAGAGTTAAGAGATGGTGTAGGGTATGGGTAGGGTTTAGAGAAATGTAAAATTTAGGATTTTAATTAATTTTAAAAAAAAATTACCCCTTAAAAAGTAGTATTTTTTTAAAATCTCTCTTTAATAAAGGTAAAAATAAAAAATAATATAAGGAAAATGATATTTTTGAAAATTTCCTGTGTATATTTGATATAATTACTGCTAGTCTTACATTTATTTTCGTTATTTAATCATGTGTCTCAAATCGTTGCCCAAATGAACAAAGAGAAAAACAAATAATTTCCATTTTGACTCCTAATAGCTTTACCGCATATATGACAAATTATTTCAGAATTGAATTCTTATAACTTCTTTTGTTTATTAAGCTGATTTCACATGCAGTATTCAGAAAAATGGATAATGTGGGATATCAGACTAAGTTCCACATTGAAAATTGTTACAAAAAATGTATAATATATAAAGAAATGTCAAACGATAATTAGTATAATGCATTTTAAAAAACAATTACTTTTTAGGTAGGAAATAAATAATATTATATTAATCAAATAATAAAGAGTTGGACATTGATTTTCATAAATTTAATAATAGTGAAGCTTGTCCAACAGATAGTGTAGTAGTGCGAGATAATTTAACATTTTGTTCGTATATTTTTAAAAGAGCAATGGTAGTAAAACGAATTGAGTACCACCTAATTAACCTTTATATGTATACATTTATGATTTATGCATCATATGCATAGGATAAGTGATCAGACAGCCTTGGCCAATGCGCTGAAGATCAAGCTCGACATATATTGCACACGAATACACACCCTTTTAAAAAATACCACGAATACGTATATACACACCAAATACGGCTAATTTGCGTTTAGGTTATATATATACTATGCTATATTATTTCAAATCTCAAGAGTTTCACTTGAAGATAACTTTGAGTTTGACCAGTGGAATCTTGGATTGAATTCATGTTATTTTCTACTTTCAAAGCTGTCATCCAAGTTGGGGGGGGGGGAATATGTACTGATGCTAGGGCAATAATTTGCATTACTTATGAGAGATAAAGCTGGCAAAAAATAAGTTGTTAGCTACGGTTATTCAAGTCGTTTCTATGATGAAAGAATTGCGATTTAAGTGACTAATTAGATGGTTTTATTTTGAATAATTATAACGCTTAGGTAGGATTCGTACGGTATACTTTTTTTATGACGAGGTTAAAACTACGGTAAACAACTCTCTTTCTGTAGAGTATATTTTTACTAACAACGTCTAATTTTGTAGACCTCCATTAAATAATTTAAGATTTTTGGCCAGTAGTAAGTTAATTGGTGGAAGATGATATATTCAACAATTCGATTGAAACTGATAGTGATGATGTAGTTTATATTGTTTACCAAATGATTTAATAGTAATTCGTTTAAATAAATGACTAAATGTTTAACTTTTTTTTTAACATAATAACAAAATATATGGATGTATGATATAGTTTTTTTGGACAAATTGCTTTACTCATAATACACAAAACCACGCCAGACTGCTTTATATAAATATGTACATAAACTTTCGACAATTTTGTATCTTTAAATAACAAAAAAATAAATATTAGTACTATTAATCAACTACTACATTGATAAGATTCACTGTTCATAACTAGTTACAATATTAAATAGTAAAAATATTTTTTGAAATTATGTATTAGGTTTATGAGAATATTTAAACGGTAATATGTTTTAATTGTGTTGCATTGCTAATACGTTGAACTATGTTTATATTATTCTGTGGTCTTTGACCTCCATGGCTCTCCATGTAGTACTTTATGGATAATTTTGACCATGTTAGGCCTGTGTCTATGAAGTAATAATTCAAAGAAGGATATGCGACCATGTTTTTATTATTTTGTGGTCTTTGACCTCTACGGCTCTCCATGTAGTTCATTGATGAATTTGACCATGTTAGGCCGGTGTCTATGAAGTAATAATTCAGAGAAGGATATGTTCACATTCTTGATTTGTTCATACTCATTCGTTTGTTATTAACTGTTTAAGTACAGTAAGGTTTACAAAATAAGGAGTCTCTTAACTAAATTGAGCTAACTGAATAGTGCGACATGTTCATTTATAAGACCAAGTTTGGTTAAGTGAACAAGTTTAATAATTATGTATGCTATTTTTAATTCAGTTAAAATTTTAGAAACTAGTTAAGTTTTCAAGTGAGAACTTAGGTTAATAGCAATAAAAAATAGAGGAATATTCTAACATATACCTAAGAATTTTTTTTCCATTAAAATACATTTTAAAAGAAAAATAACCTAAATAGATTTTATTAAAGGGTGTAAAGATACATTAATATTTTTGGATTAATTAATCTAAATTTAGGGTTTAGAGTTATGTGTTGGGATTTTGGAGGTGTGTTTAAAATTAAAAGTATTCAGAAAATATTAAAAAAAAATTTTAAAAAAAATTGATTATTTTTTATATAATTTATTTTGTGACAAATTTTTCAAAAAAATCTATTTAATATATTTGCCCTAAAAATTATCATGTCCGTAACCCGTAATTTAATATCTGGCAGTGAGTGTTTAATTATAATGTTTTGTGATTTTTTGTTGATGAAATGAAGATCTATTACTGATTTAACGAATATCTATATTTTAATTTATAGTTTTCCGTATTGATTGATTTAACTGAAAGAGCAAAAAAAATCATCTAAAAGGTCACCTCACTTATATCTGAAGACCATATATATATAACTCGTTACGAATGACAGTACTTCGAGTAATGGTCTATTGACATAAGTGATGCATCATAGAGGGAAAAGGAAAAAAAAAGTAAAAACCGTAAAGATATATAAAGCAAAACCCTAGGATCCGGTTTAAGGGAGGTCCTACCGAAAGTAAAATCCCTATCATAATAAAAGAAAACTAGACTATATTATAATACTATCAATGTGTGAATAATATTCCTGTAGTATTTATAATTTTATGACATGGATCCCAACGGTGAGTCGAAGAAAATAATCAAAAGCAGATATTTTTTTTTTTAGAGAGAAAGAGACTGAAAAGACAAGACAAACGTCAAATCGGATCTCTATCTCATCATACGACTGCCAGTGCCTTCTTGTGTTGTCATCATTTTTCAATTTTCTCATATATTTTCAAACTAAACCCAATATGTAAAATAAATATATAGATAGATTTGAATTCTTCTTTTATTTTTTACTGTAAAAACAAAATATAGCATGTCAGCCCGCACGTGTGTTCCTGACTGATCTCGTAGTGTATATACCATTCAAAGAATATTTTCAATTCGAGAAGAACTTTATAATAAAAGTCCAACGGATAAGAAAATTATTGTAACAATATAATTAAGTTCACTAAAAATAATATAATTAAGTTCACTAAGAAAATAATATAATTAAGTTCACTAAGAAAATAATATAATTAAGTTCACTAAGAAAATAATATAATTAAGTTCACTAAGAAAATAATATAATTAAGTTCACTAAGAAAATAATATAATTAACTTTGTTCCAAAAATAATATTATTAAGTTTCAACAAGAAAAAAAAAACAAGAAACTTAAGTGATGAGACATCCGCATATGATTACAACGAAGATTATGATTTGATGTTTTGTAATCCTGGATTATAAATGTTTTGTCAAAAAACTACTACTTTATTAGTAAATGGTTCATAAAGAGAATTTCTTTTGTAATTGTTGGATAATGTTTTAAAAAAAAAATTTAACATTTTATCAAAAAAAAAAGAAATCAAATTTAAAATATATTGTAGTGATCCGACAGAAGGACTCGTTCGACCCGGCCGACACGCATCTCCATGCACTTCAAGTCTCCACCACCAGTTTATTAGTTTACATTATTTATTGTTAGTTACTTTTGTATTTACATCTGCATTATTGTTTTTTTTTTTTTTTTGTTTAATCTGGAGGGATTTAAACCCCCAGGAGACTAACCCCTCGGCGCGAGACAGCCCATTTGGTACTATGGAGAATTAGATACCCCAATTGCCTGGCCAGTGGATCGAACCCGGGTGCGTATTGGGGCCGAAGCTCCCTCAACACCACCGGGCTAAACCCGCTGGTTTTATTGTTTTTTTTGGTGTAACATTATTGTTATTTCTCTTACAAAATAAATTGACATTCATATTCTACCACGCTCTATTAGCTTAATTAAGCACACACCCCCTTCGAACGGAAGTACCTAGGCAGATCTTTATTTCTGTTTCTTTTAGTTTTTATATTGTCGCCAATCAATGAATTTATTGAATTAAATAAACAAAAGGAACTATGTGAATTGGAACAACACAGTGACTAATAATCTCCAAGAATATTTTTTGCATCCGAACTAATTTTGTAGTCAAAGCCGGATCTGAAAATTTAATTTTGAGTGCTATAAACATTTGTTAAAATAATTTCTGTTATTTTTTTTTCATAATTTACTAGTTTATATCAATATAAAAAATTGGCAAAAATTTGTGAACCAAGTCGAATGTTTTACACGAGTGTGCACAGATCCAGCTTTGCTTGTAGTTTGGCCTAACAAATCAATGTTAGAAAAAAATATATATTCTGAAACATCAACCTAAGAAATTATTAACTTTTAGATTAAAAATTGATTAATGATCATACTTGGATTATTTTTTCTATATCTCCTTAATTTGTAAATAAATTTGGCCCTCTAAACATAAAAAAGAGAAACTAACCACTCATATATTTTTCAATGACAAGAAAAAAAGAAACTAACTAAACTTCTTCTTTTTTCTCCTCATTTTTCTTCCTATATCTCTTTATTAGCCCATGGTTAGTTTTCTAATTTTAGTTTTTTTTTTGTTATTTCACCATTTCACCCTAATTTTTAACATTATAATCATCATGGAATGAAGGTCTTTTTTTGGTTAGGAAAATATGTAGTCTAAGGAATCAACAGTTGAATCAACAGTTGACTCAATTATTTTTAATCTACGTATGCAAAACAAAACCTCATCATTTACGTTTTCTCTAATCGTTGGTAACTAACTCATTATGGATCGCGAAGAAAAAGATATTTGTTTTTGTTTTCTTTTAACATGGAATAGAAAGTGGGAACACAATTGGGAAGAGATGGTCAGAAATGGTCAAACGCCAAACCATCAAATCACATTTTTACTAAGTACAGTCGAGACTTTTTTGTGGTCTTGCCTTAACGAATTAGGCCAATGTTCTTATCTATCACCGTCTTGTCCAGCTTACCAGTTTTAACACGCATGCATCTTGTTTCCTTTAGTGATCGTGGTTGGTCTCTTCTTTCTCCGATTATTGTGGTAATGCTTTACAAAAATCAAGTTTCATAGACGTGTTGTTTAAAGTGACGCGGTACAATGCGTTCCATATAATTATAAACTTTCAATTTTTAAGAAGATAATTTGAAATCAATTTGCTAGCTTCGTCTTACATTTTATTTTACTTAAACTTTTTTTTTACTGCATCACCGTGTATACTGAATGCAAATGCAACCAACAAGTTTTATTTTTCAAGTTTGTGTATAAATACTAATTAACATTCAAATCTATATCAAGTTTATTTTTACTTCTTTACCTGTATATATCAATGATTTGAAAGGAAAATTGTATATGTCATTTTGTATTCCTTTAAAACTTTAACATATACTCCCTCTGTTCCTTAAAGATGCATATTTTAGAAAAAAAAATTGTTTCTAAAAGATCCATGTTTTACATTTTCAATGTATGTTTTATTATCTAATTGTAAACTTCAAAAAACTTAATTGCACTAATTGATTTTTTATTGGTTTAAAATTATGGAAAGAAGATAAATACAAAAAACTATGCAAATTTATTGTGTTTTATTAAAAAGTGTGAAAAAACTAAAATATGGATCTTTTAGGAACAGAAAGAGTATATTTCAGTGTAAAAAAAACATACATGTTTTCATAAATGTAAGCCGTTCTTTTGTACAAGACCGTAGACGCAAGACTTATGACATTAGACATAGGGCACGAGTAGAGCGAAAGTTAAGGCGCTCACAAATTAAAATCAATGCGTATGAATAAGAGCTAATGCTACTATTGAGATTAACCTAAGAATCGATTTAGGTACTCTATTTTGGATCCAACATACACATGAATTAATTAAAAACCAGTAAACATCGTCTTTAAAATTCCAAACACCGATATACATAGTTTGTATATATACCTTTTGAAGGAAATTGTGCATTTTGACACAAAATAAAATACTAGTAGTACATTGTCGATTTAAAATGGCATTATTAATTTTATGATATTTGTATAGCTGTGATCCATATTTTGGAGGCCATTATATATTATTTGGCATTTTCTAAAACACGTCTTCTTTTGCATCGAAAATCATAACTTTTTATTCGCATTAGGTATAACGCATGAACCCCAAGTATATGTGTTTCTTATACAACATCATGGTGCTAATGGAGTATCACATATAGTGTCGTGAACCAATCCAAAAAGGTAGTTGCCTACTTGTCTTGTTTTACTGATCTCTATTTTCCTTGCAACTAATTTTATACGTGATTATGTATGCGACTAAAATGTTAGGTGACATGGGCTAATTTGGGGTCTTAGTTAGTCGGTAGATATTGAAACTTTATAATAATTAGTATCAAATCATATTTTATAATCAGTCTCTCTCTCTTTCTTTTGAACGTTTGATAATTGAAATAACTGATTATTTTCTCTTCTTTTCATATTGAATTGACCCCAAAATGGATTCGGCTCGTACTTCTATGTTAATCACTTTGATATCTTCCTATTTTAGTAACAAATGATATCACTTAAATTTCTCTAATTGCTGATTTGCTTGTGATGACAAAAAGTAGTACTATACAAAACTCCAATTGCTCCCAGCCAATAAGAAAGAGCACACACGTCGACATTAATCATTTTGATCCTCTTTTTATGTGGAGAAATTAGATAGCCATTAAAAAAATATTATCATAAAAAACAATTCAAAAAAATAATAATTAAAAGATGTTTTATTAAATTAAGTAAATATATAATCATATTTTATGATTAACTAATATGGATTTAAGATGTAGAATTATGGCTATAGTTTTAAAGATGTGTTTAAATTTTTTTAAAATAATATAAATATTAAATATTTTAAATAAAAAGTTGGTTATTAAAATATATATTTAAGAAAATTGTATTTTTATTTATTATTATAAACTTATTTAATATCCTCCGGTCCGGTCATTCAGATCTCTGTCGTCTCTTTCTCTCTCTATATCATCTATACACACAAACCAATCTTTCTCAAGCACTATATACTCTATCTTCTCCATGAGCTTCTAAATAAAAAAGCTTGACCCTTCTTAATTTGCTTATAATTTCTTTCTTTGAGAAAAAAAAACTATTTTCTTCATTTTCTATAGAACTTTCCTCTAGAAACCCTAATTTTTAATGAAGAATCATCAAGAAGCGATGAGTAGTAACACCGAAGAATCTCTAAAATCTCTGTCGTTGGATTACTTAAACCTCTTAATCAACGGTCAAGCTTTCTCTGACGTCACTTTCAACGTGGAAGGCCGTCTAGTCCACGCTCACCGTTGCATCTTGGCCGCACGTAGCCTCTTCTTCCGCAAGTTCTTCTGCGGATCTGACCCTTCACAAACCGATCCGGCTAACCAAACCGGGTCTGGAGCTAGAGCGGCTGTTCTTGGAGGGGTTATACCGGTTAACTCGGTCGGTTACGAAGTTTTCTTGCTTCTACTACAGTTCTTGTACAGTGGTCAAGTCTCTATCGTACCGCATAAGCATGAGCCAAGATCGAACTGTGGAGATAGAGGGTGTTGGCACACGCATTGCGCTGCAGCTGTGGATCTTTCTTTAGATATATTAGCCGCGGCTCGTTGTTTTGGTGTCGAGCAGCTCGCGTTGCTTACTCAGGTTCTAACTCATTTGATATTTATATGATATTTATTCACATATTTGACAAAGAAGACAAATTAATTAAGTCTACTTAGGTTAATAATTCTTGTTCTTTTTTTTTTTGCTTAAATTAAGTTGTTCTTTAAACTTGGTAAAGAACTGTTTCGATTTGGTTCGGTTGAGTTAAAACTCGAAGCCATATTGATGATGCACGTATAAGAGTTGTTAACTTGATTTCATGTGTAACTGAGGTTAATGATTGCTTGCATTGCACGTACTGCAACATCCTTTGTTCCGACAGGCAATGGACTGATGTGTTATGTTGTACATTCAGAAAATTTACTTAAGATATTATTTATTTTTGTTTTTTTTTCTTTAATGTTTCTTCAACATCCAAACTCTTTCTAAGTAAAATATACCTTTCAAAAATAGTAACGTTGACTAGCAATAGAGATCTTATAATTAGCAACCCAAAATAGAAAATGACATGATCTTTTCGTGATTTGGATGATTTTACTAATCACATATATGTATGTAACCGATATTTACGTCTGACTTTTCCGCAAATGCAATGATCAAAATCAAATGATTTTATCATACCATATGGCTTTAGATTTACTTCGTTGAATTTTGCTTACCAAATAAATTTGCCATCTTATTTGGTTATTATTTTCTATTTTCCCTAATCTTTGGCCTTCACAATGTTACCAATAAGTGTTTTCCTATATTGGTGTTTGAGCACTCCCTTACAATGAACATGCATGATGAAACATAAGTGGTGGATAGTGTCTCTAAATTCAGCATTTTTGTCTTAACATTCTTTCTTTTATTAATTACAGAAACATTTGACAAGCATGGTGGAGAAAGCATCCATTGAAGATGTGATGAAGGTGCTAATAGCTTCAAGAAAGCATGACATGCATCAACTATGGACCACTTGCTCCTACCTAGTCGCCAAATCAGGTCTTCCACCAGAGATTCTAGCCAAGCACCTCCCAATCGAACTAGTAGCCAAGGTCGAGGACCTTCGTCTCAAATCTTCCATGCCACTTCGTTCCCTAATGCCTCACCAACATGACCTAACCTCGGCTCTAGACCTAGAGGACCAGAAGATCAGGAGGATGAGACGAGCATTGGACTCAGCTGATGTTGAACTAGTGAAGCTAATGGTTATGGGAGAAGGACTCAATCTAGACGAGTCCTTAGCTTTGGTATACGCTGTGGAGAATTGTAGTAGAGAGGTTGTGAAGGCACTTCTTGAGCTTGGAGCCATCGATGTGAACTATCCAGCGGGTCCCACAAGGAAGACCGCACTCCACATTGCGGCTGAGATGGTCTCACCAGACATGGTAGCTGTCTTACTCGACCACCATGCAGATCCGAACGTTCAGACAGTGGATGGTATCACTCCTCTTGACATCCTTAGAACTCTAACGTCGGATTTTTTGTTTAAGGGGACAGTTCCTGGGATGACTCACGTTGAGCCTAATAAGCTCAGGCTTTGTCTCGAGCTGGTCCAGTCCGCAGCATTGGTGATGTCACGTGAAGAAGGGAACAACAATAATAATGATAACAACACCGTGATGTACCCTAGGTTGAAAGATGAACACATGAGTGGAAGTAGTTTGGATTCAAGATTGGTTTATCTTAATCTTGGAGCTACAAATCATGATCTTGGAGATGAACATGGCAATCTTAACCCGCCAACAATGTATCATCATCACCATCACCATTTCTAAGTTTTTCTAGTCGATCATCTTCTAATTATAATAATTAAGACATATATATTCAAGATCTAATTACTTTGTCATGGACTTTTTATGTGTATATGCGACCAATGTAAACATTTATATTCAATGAAGAGGGGAGGGAGACGAGAAGGTAACTAGGCCACCAACAAAATGGTCATTAGAAAAGTGTTCTTATATATAAAAAGAGCAATTATGGTGTTGTTATTGGAAAAAAAACATTTATATATTCTTATAATCTCATTATAAAATTTTAATTTCTACAAATTTTGTTCTTATAATCTCATATTTCTCTTCTCAAAGTCCCTCAAATACAATTGTTAACTCACTATAGTTATAACAATATTTTCCCAAATTTTGTAGATCATAGCAAATCACTAAGCTAATAAGTCTCCATAGCCAAATTTTCATAGGACATGCGCATGCTATATGTAGCTATTTCAATTATCTTTTTTTTTTTGACTGAATTTCAATTATCTTCAATCTGAAAATTTAATCATGGTAGCTCATTATTTATGCTCGAGCAATTAGCTGACTAATTAGTCTTTGGGGGAAAAATTCAATTGGTGGAAGTTTATTTCAGGAAGAAGTTCATAGCTAAAACGAGGTTTAACCAAATTTAAAAGACTGTACATTACACCAGAACTATTTAAATAATCAGAAAATAATTGGTTACAAACCTAATGAGGCATGAAAAACGCCTCATGCTTATTCGAAGAGTTACATAAAAGGACAATACCTATATTATAAAAACCACCATCGTGGGCGAATTTAGACCGCATAAAATTAAACAAGGACGAGTTATTTTGTATATCTATCTTTATCATATGAAACATGAGGTTTTAGCTGGGTATAACCACTAGTTTAAATACTGTTATTTTTATAACATTTGTATATACAAACGAATCATATTCCAAGCACTACGCCCACGATTCTCTTATCTATTCGAATATCCTGGTTTATGCCTAATAATTCGCATATTTAACAAAAAGAACCCCAACATTTTTCAAGAAAAAGACCCCACTATTTCAAATCTTTATGTTTTACACCCCTAAATTTTAGCATTAGGTCAAAGCCAGCTCTCTAATTGTTTGCCTATATATAGACACTCGTACCAATGAAACTTTTTTTCTCTTAAACCACTAGAAGAGCAGGACATGGCCGGAGTACAATACAGTTTCTTCCCAACAGACTTCTTCTACCCACGAGCTTCTCCTCCGGCTACAAGCCTCGTCGCAGCTACTCCAAATCATTTGGAGATAACTCAAAAGAGAGATGATTCAGTAGTGGTTGATAAAACTCGTGCGTCTAACTTGTCTCTTATTATACGTGAAAAGACCAATACTCAGTCACGTTTTGATAGGCAAACATGGAAGACCAAGAAGACACTTCTGATCGAAGATGACACGTTGTATTTTTGATATATATAGCTTATAATCATCAAGATACAATCCTCCTTTCGGTGGAGTTGTGACTACACATCAATAAGGTCATGATCTATATATTTATTTCTAGAATATAGGTTGTGAGCCTCACATATGCCGATAGGCAATACAGGTTTGTATTCATGATCTGGATATTGTTTAGAGCTCTCACGTAAACAGTTACATAAAATAAAAGTTTTTGATAGATTGTAATAAAAACTTATGTTCTTGCGTGGATGTGTCTACTCTTGTAAAACCCAAAGTCCATGACCATCGCTTATTTCACCAGTTTGAATTAATCCAGTTTTCCGATATTAAAATGTTTTTTTGGTCAGTATATACTATCAGACTTAATGATTTTTTTCATACATAAATTTTTTGAATAATTCATAAAATTCTCCATAGTTGTTTTAAGATTTTGAATTATAGTCCGGCTGTTAACTTGTATATTTTGCATATAAACAATACCTTACATATTTATTTGCTAAATATTTTAAATTACTTACCACCAGGGTTTTCGAGGAAAAAATTGTATATATAGGATGAGTTTTTTATTTATTTATTTAAAAGACAACATGATAATAAAAATTGTCCACAACCACTAAATAACTTATGATCCAGATGATAAAAGAAAGTAAACGCAGAAGAAAGTCAATAACCACTAATAACTTATGATCCAGATGATATAACATGTATAAAACAAAAGAGAAGAATAAAATAAGATCAATAAAATTATAACAACAAACAATCCAGTTTCACAGCTTCATGCAGAGACTCCACCCAAGCCACAACAACAGCAAAACCAGACTGCAAAAAAAAAAAGAAATAGAAGATGCAATTAATTAAACACTAGAATAATTACAAAAGCTCATATGTATTCAACAACAGAATATAAATCACATCGTATACTGGTAGCAAATATAAACATGCAATCGCAATGGATTAGAAATGTAAATAAAACTTAGTAAACCTAACAATATCAGATAAATCATTTTTTCATTAGTACTAACATACATTTAATCAGATTAATTCCACAAAGAGAGAATTAGATAGAAAAATTGTGACCAAAACGAGAAACGAGACAAGATTTCTAATAATTCAGAATCTACTGTTACTTAATACCATTCAATAGCAAAACAAATACAAATCGTCTAACTAGAACAAAACAAAAGACGGTTTGAATCGAGCATTAAGGACTTACAATCCTCCAAGTAAACCAGCGTTACTACTCTGCTGTTCCTGAGGCTGCGGGTATTGCCGTGCATACGGAGGTGGATAGCCTTGCGGAGGATATCCCTGTGGCTGAGGAGAAGCCTCTTGGTTAGGGTGTCCATCTACCGAATAACCTGATCGACCAGAACATGAAAAAGACAAAATAAATCAGAAGAAAAAAAAAAGCCAATATGAGTCAGGATGAAACATTTGCATTGATCCTTCAAATTTAAAGAGTTATTATATAAGTGGCATGATTCCAAATTATCAAAAAAAGAATTTATATTAAGCTGAAAATGTTTGTTGTCTCCTACGTACAACTCTACTTATATATCCGGATTTGATAGGAGTCAAACGGATCTAACAACACTACGTAGATCAGAACTTTAAAACGGTTTGTGAAACTCAAATCTAAAACAAAATTTGCATTGACCACCAAAATTTAAAAAATTATTAATTATTTTATATAAGTGGCATGATTCCAAATTAATTATTGACTTTTTTTTTATTTATATTAACCTAAAATGTGTACAATTTATATTCTGACTTTGATAGGAGTGAAATGGATCTAACGACGCAAATTACATCATAATTTTAAAACGGTTTATGAAACTCAAATCTAAAACAAAAACGTAAAATGAACTGATCGAGATCAAAACCAAAGAAGCTAGAATAATCAATAAGGGAGGTACCTTGAGGCGGAAGGTTCGGTTGTTGTTGTGTCGGAGGATTTCCAGGAGGCGGAGGAGAAACATCTTTAGGGTTTATGTGTTCGTTTGGCGGATAACCTGATCGACCAGAATATTAAACGAATTCAAAACAAATTACTCGAAAAAATGAATATGAGTCATGATGAAACATTTGCATTAACAACCAAAATTTTAAAATTTGTTAATTATTTTATATAAGTGGCATGATTCCTAATTAATTAATGGAATTTTTTATTTATATTAACCTAAAAATGTTTATGGTCTCCTACAACACATGAGTGAAATGGATCTAACGACACAACTTACATCAGAATTTTAAAACGGTTTATGAAACTCAAATCTAAAACGAAAATGTAAATTGAACTGATCGAGATCAAAACGAAAACAGCTAGAATAATTGATCAGGGAGGTACCTTGAGGCGGAGGAACACTAACAGGAGGTTGACTCATGGTAAGTACTTGTTTTTTGTTTTTTTTTCACTTGTGTTTTTGTTTGTTGTCTACGTCAAACACAACATAGAAGCTGCGGGTATATAGCAGAGGGAAAGCGTGTCTTATTTTTACGTTAAGTTCTGGAAAGGAGATTTGCTACTTGCCATGAACTTTTAGCACCTTTCTTAAAAGTTTTTTTTTTGTGAGGTAATTTTTTTAATGAAAACATATCTAATTTTTTTTTGTGAATCATTTAACTTAACAAAATACTGGTTTTGACTGAAAACTTAGCAAAAATAAATCAGAGATAAACATTAGAAAGGTGAAAAAGAATAAAAAAATTAATTTCCTGCTGAATTTAGAAACAAATCAAATATTTATTGTAATATCTACTTACAAGATTCAAGTTTTTATGTTAACAAAATCTTTTTTGGTCAATATATAAAATATCCTTCCTAATTCAACAAATCTTTGGTAAAAAAGTCCTTAAAATGAGAGGAAAAACATTTAAATCTAAAGACAAAAGGAGAATATTAAATATCATAATTTAGCTAATTTTGCTGGTCAACTGGCTTATAATTTCTTCTATTGGAAAAATATTTCATCACATTTTTCGCATTTTCTTTTAATATTTGACTTGTAATCTTATGACATTTCTTTTATCTTCTCTGTTAAGATTTAAGATATACATAATTTTTTTTCCAATAACAAAGAAATAGTTAAACCAGAGATATAGCTGATAAACCGAGTTCATAGATCTAGTACATACTGATTAGCAAAATCAAGGAAAGGCCCAATATGTATAAAGAAGGCCCAATAGAATTAATAAAAAAACCAAACTTACTAATAGGCCAAGTAAACAAAAAAACTGAACCACGGTTAAAAAACTATCAAACGTTTCAGACATCAGTAGAATAACTTCTCCTATCCTCGAGCTGCTCTGTCTCTACAAGCATTGCCACAGCTAATCAGACTCTGATCGTTTCACTAACAGCATCCACAAAACGAAGATCATGCCTAGTCTGTGATCATAAGAGAAGATCAGTCTGTTTCCACTTTCAACTAAGAAACAAGACTTAACAAAGTGTGATGAGATTAACAAGATATGGTACCTGAAACGGTTTAGCTAAGAGTCTGACGAATCATGGTTAGAACCTGAAAGAAGATACTGGAGATTATTCTAAAATGATTCATTTACTATCTAAAGAGTCCAGTATGCATAACAAATCATAAGAAACTCTAAATACTTTACGCGTAAGAAGTTGTACAAACCTATTACTACCAGTTGCTTAAACCCATTCTTGGTGCTATAGAATCTATTCGGTTAAAACTTCAAATGCTGAGAAACTTATAAGGACTAATTTAAATGTGGTTGACGAGTAGAATTAAATATTAGCTGAGTTAGGTAACAAGGAACATAGTGCCTACACAGTTATAACGCTAGAAGATTAGTTAGGCAATTACCCTTTTTCTGCAGATGAGATGATGGAACCGTGGCATAGGATCCAGTACTGTCTCAACGGCATGTGCATCCATGGCCTTGGAGGAGGGAGATCAAGCCCCAGTTTCGATGGCATTCTGGAAAGATGACCAGAAGGTAAATAAACTGAAAAGAGAGGTAGCGAGAGCGGCTAAAACTTGTGGTTAGGTTCACCTTTTCCCACTGAGGACTCCGCGAGCTGATGTAGTCAGAGAAGAAGCTGATATTCCTGAGAACATTGTTGTATAGTGAGGCAAAAGAATCTGTCCTGCAAGCAATATTTTCATATAATGTCAGCAAAAGATTAAACATGAACATAAGCATACCAGAGCATCCAGATGAAACTATTCATTGACTTGAAAACAGCAAGAGCTCACCTATGCTTAAAAAGTTGCTGCGAAGATTAGAAACCATTAGAACCGGGTTCTGCTCAGGAATACTATTGCTTCTGTCTTGAGAAGCATCATTGGAGGAGTTGAAGATATTCTTCCTATAGTGTTCAATTTCAAACCAAACACCAGAAGGGAATCTTGAACGCCTGACAAGCCAGATCATAATCTCTGCATACGGTGTTGCATGGATGATAGAGATGGTGAATTCAATCAACATACATATGGAGTTGATTGTAGTGCTTGTAATGGTGAAAAAGATGTAGAAGACTGAAGTTGTTGGCAATAGAAGCAGAAGAGGAGTGAACAGAAGAGATCCCACTACATGTTGCTTCAGAGTGTAACCATAGCTGTCCAACCTTTGACGTAGAGGATT
Source organism: Moricandia arvensis (assembly GCA_905132765.1). NCBI lineage: Eukaryota > Viridiplantae > Streptophyta > Magnoliopsida > Brassicales > Brassicaceae > Moricandia > Moricandia arvensis. Next base: position 94,785 of record CAJHQP010001751.1, read on the forward strand.
CATTTTTCGTCCTCTGGAAGAACAAAGAATCATTCAAGATAAGGTTTAAGAATCAATGATACCAATTCTTAGCTGATTTAATAATCAATTTTACCTGAAAAGCCTCCACAAAGCTGCTAAAGCTTGAATCTGGTGAGAGTACACAAGTGTGATTGCCCAATGAAGAGCAGTGATATGAAGTGTTGCAAAAGTAATGACATCTATGACAAATGCAGCAGATACTGTCGCACCAAAGGTAATTCCCATGACGGCGATTGCTCTGATCAAATAAAAGATGAAAGAAGCCATGAAGATCCAGAGAGTAGACCATATCTGGATTACATTAAGAGACACCATGCCTAAAACTCCAGCCAACTCTGTGTTTAGCTTAAACCCTGCAGGGACTCCCATTAACCACACACAACCGGATCGTAAAATATCGTTAGTAAACTCCTTTGCAAAGTGGAATAACCAAGAGCAGACATCTCCGGTGTTAAACAATAGACCTAGACCAATCAAGTTCCCCAAAACAAGATCAACAGCCATGGCCGACCACGTAGAATGTCTTTGCAGTGAAGCTTTCTCTGCTTGTTCCACAGAGGATACGGACCTTGTGACCAGAAGAAGGGTCATAAATCGATTAGCACATATGCAACATCATTACCAAATTACAGACACATAAAATGCAATGACCTATGTTAAGAAGCAATTTTTGATATCTGATTGAACTTACGTCATGTCACTCTCTTGAAGGAAGATTGGCCAATATAAGATCTGACAACTGCGTATTCTAAAGTTGATCCATGTATTCTTGAGTACTCTTCTTGATGCTATACGCACCCATGAGAAAATTTGAAAACTTGAAAGTACATAGAAGAACTTGATAAGGCTGTAATATAGACTTGATAAAGAGCTTATAAGCGTGGCGAGTAACCACCATGCCAAAGTAGATATCCTGAAAAGTAAGATGCAAGCAGTTAAAACAGCTAACAACAAAGAAAGAGGAAGCACTGAACAAGTGAAGTAAAGTCTCATGAGAGCTTACAGGTAACTAACAGAAAACTTCCGAGAAGAAGTCTCCAGCTGCGTGGATAGCTTCTTATAGGCTATCTCAGCAGATGCGGCACAATTTAAGGAAAGAATCACAGTTTCCTGCTTACATAAGAATAAGATAATGTCAGCAACGATTCTAGAAAGTAACAACACAACAAAGAGAATCCTTTTGGAAACTACTCAACCATTTCAATCAGAGGTTGCCTCTTGTGAAGATCATCAACCCAACTAGGTTTCTTAAGAGGAGCTTTTGTCTGAGGAGAAGCATTCCAAAAGCTTAACGAGAAATGGTGAGAACCAAACACTGGAGTATCATAGACTATAACCTGACATGTCCATGCTATAGAGTCAAGTACGGTGGTGCATAGATTAATAAAAAGAGTAGTAACAGCAGAAAGACATCATGACTTACATACGTGTAAGTCACATTGAGATACAATATCTTCATTCCAATGTATATGATGCATTCTAATTCTACGCTCCGAAGAATCTTGCACCATATGAATCCAGTAATCCTTCCTGAACTCCTCTAATAAGCCATCAACCTTATGACAACCACAGCTTAGGGTACTATATCTGCAAACACTACCATCTTCATCTGTTGCATTCTTGGGTGCGTTTCCGTTAGCGCTATGACATGTATCATAACGACCAAGAAGCGTAAACGCTGCTTTATTCCGTAAAGACAAAGGCATCTTCTCATTCGTTTCATGGAGTACTTCCTGTTACAGATCACAATGTTGTTTATCAAGATGCTAGAGACAAGGGTATGTGATAATTTGAAGTAAAGGTTGTTACTTGGAGACTAGATCCGCCATTGGAGGACAAGGAGCTTTCATTAGTGGTGAAGGCCACAACGACGTCAACACAAGAAGAGGAATGAGACACGAACCATCCAAACAAGAGACTGTGAGTCGAATCATCATTTGATGCAAGGAGCTTAGGCAACCAAATCCTACATTGTCTCTTCATTACAGCTCTCTAAACACTACCAGATCCTCCAAACCCTAAAAGATACTAACTTTTGATGAATACTATGGAGAAACAATCCAAAGCCTAACAAAAGTCTGCGACTTTAGGGGGAAGGAGATCTCCAAGACAGACTTGACAAGTGAAGCTATTCAATCCATTGAATTGAGATTAGGTCACGGACTCTACAGAACAGAAGGAAGATGCCGGAATTCAGACAGAGAGAAACTGTTGTCGGAGAAGAAGATAACGAAAGCAAAGTGTAAAGGAGAGATCTTTGGTTAAAGCTACAACGCCTCTCTGTCTCCGGTTTGATCTCTCTCCTCTCTTTTTCTCTCTTTCTATAATCAAGTGAGTCTATGCATGATGTAATGATTATGATACTTATTTACAATTGTGTTTTTGAGACCTTAATATTTATACTATTTATAAATAATACTACTTTCATTTTATTTTAGATTTACACACAAATTTAAAAAATATTTAATTTTACATATTTAAAAAAAACATTATTACCTATAAACTTAACCATATTTAACAAACAAAAAAATAAAATAACATATAAATTTAATAAATTTTACATTTAAATTATAAAATGAGACTTATTTTGAAACAAAAATTTTACTTTACAACAATAATTTAGTATTACACAGACTATATAACTGACATTTATAATTGTTTTATGAAAATTAACACCATCTTGAATTGTAGGTACTCATTTCAAAATCTCTAACACTGATGTAACTTGGATCAGCACTATAATCTTTAACCTCTTTCGCTTTAGACATCAGATAGAAAGTCAGTGCTGTCTTGTTGCTTCTTCCTCCTACGAGCATCATCAAGCTTACTAGAATAGGTTCCAAGCGCTTCTGTGATGGCTTTTGGCAACCAGAAGCCAGGCCGTTCAAGAAACGGTGCTCTGTCAATAACCAATGGCTCTCTCAAGGTTACATCAATCCCCTGATAAGTCCACAATGCTAATGTTGCTTCACCTTTGAGACCAAGTGAAAACCAGCCAAGACCAGCTACTGCTACATCTATGCTTTTCACCTCCCAGCTACTTCCTGTCACTTTAATCTCCTTCTCTTCCCAATTTCCCAATTCAGTAGCTCTGTTCTCTCCTATTGGTGGCTAGTTAACCAAAAAGATGGGGTTTCAGTTACATTTTTGATGTTATGGAAACGGTGGGAGAGAAGAATTTAACTCACCTGTAAGCGTAAACCGGAATGGGCCTTGAGTATTTCTTCGGAGTTCTCTGTTTTTCCTAGATGCAATGAAACACTATGTGACGCCCATACTGTTATGTATATTGTTTCAACTGAAGCACTAACGAGGTCTAGCCTCACCAGGCCACCAATGTGAACAGACTGTCCTGCCTGCAACATAAAGATTCAGCAGAACCAGCTTAGTTCTTGGAACAAGAAAACAGTTCAAGTCAATTCTTTCTTGGTACATTTAACTTGCTTAGAAAAAGCTCTCTCTGGAGTAGAACTTTAGAGATTCAAAACACTTTATATATAAGAGAGGGCTTGCCTTGACTCTGTAAGACCGAGGTTGAAGCTCCTTCCTTATCTCCACCATTTTCCGCTCCTCTGAGTTCAATCTAAGGGACATAATGTAAGGATGCAAGAGACCAGGAGTGTCATACATCTTCGCCTTTGCAGACAACACTCCACCAATTCTCAATATCCCAAGAGTTGTTCCAGGAACTGGAGCTTCCGTGAGCCTTGTGACCTTTGCACCGTCTTTCTTGGAGAAGGCATTAATCAAAGTAGACTTCCCTGCATTTTGAGCTCCAATAACCCACACGTTTCCTCTAGGACCAGCCAGTTCCTTGATGTAAGCTAAAAGATTCTTGATACCAAGATCTTTCCTAGCACTAACCATATACACACCACTTAGCTTAGGCGCTCCTCCAGCCTTGGCACGATGGCGCACCCATCTGTCTAACCGAGCTGGTGAAATCTGCGATGGGAGTAAGTCTACTTTTGTTGCAACAAGCACAAGTTTTGGGAGGTTCTTGCCAACCTTAGGATCATTTTCAGCCTTCTGAAGCGCCTTGAACAAAGACATGGCTGCTCGTTTGGGAAAAGAACCATCAAAGTCCACACAATCAACAACCATGACGACAACCGTGGTACTGGAGTTCCTACTCATCGGTTTTATCAGTCTAGTTGAGATCATTCTATCGAAGTCGAAATCAGGTAAGAGATTCTCAGCAGCTTGGTTCTTCACTTGGCCATAGTTTCTCAGAGAGTGGCAACGAGCACACACAGTTACATCATCCTCCTCCTTGTCTTTCTTGGCTTCCTCTCTAGCTAACTTCTTCCTCTCTGATTTCGAAACCCGTTTCTTCTCCATCATCTCCTCTGTTACATTACCATATCCAACACCAGCTGGAGCAAACCCATCAAGCTCAATATCGTTTCCTTTCTCCTTCTCTTCCCATTCATCTGATTCCCAGTCAAACTCATCCTCACTTTCAGAGTTACTACTCTCTAATACATTCGTGATATCATCATCATCAACCATTTCAAACCCGTCAAGCTCATCTTCAGTCACCTCTTCTAAGTTCTTTACAACGACCTTTCTCTTCTGATAATACCCTGGTAAATCAGAATCATTGTCCTGCATAAAAATCCCACAACCTGGACAAACAAGCTTCCCATACTCCTCATCTTCATCTCTACCTTCGCTCATGATTCCTCTCTTGGGAAAAATCGTCCCTTTAACTCTCTCCACGCTTTCAACAACTTGCTCTCTCTTCACAGCTAAACACTTAACCGGAACTGTACATGTCTTCTTCTTCTCACTAAACCCTATTGAAAGATAAGAGTTTTTTTCCTCAGTATCCAGTCACGAAAACGAGTTTTAACAAAGAAGAGAGAAAGTTACCTGAGAAAAACTGAACTTCCGGTCTGGGTATTAACCGGTTGACACGAAAGCTTACATCTTTAAGCTTTGGCTTTACTCTGCAAATGTTCACCGTACTTGAAATCAAAACCACCATCTTCGTTTCAGCGTATCACTAAGCTACTCCGTCGAGATAATAGTCAGAGTGAGAGTCAAAACGCAGCGTATTTGCTCGGACCGGACTTACGATACTTCAATTCAAACTTCACCGAGTTCACTTTAAACCCTACGGATAATTACGTAAACACCCTTTTACTCCAGTAGCCATACGTGGAACACGTAAAAGACTCAAACTTTAAAACAGAGAAGATAAGGTTGTGGAGACCCATCAAGCGGGTAAGAACTGAGCTTATACCCCATTTGATACTTTTGTCGGAGCTCCGGCGAAAAAATGGCGGCAAAGTTTATAGGCGGAGGCTGTTCATGGCGGCGCTTTTCAAGAAACTTGGACAAGAGAGCATCAGCATCTCGAGTTCAGTCCTCTCATTCCATGGATGACATGGACACCGTCTACAAGCAATTGGGTATCTCTCTTTGTCTCTTGTCTTCATCTACAGAGTCATTGAAGCTGATGAGTTATAGTACTTTGCTCATAAAGTTGGGAGCTTTAAGTTTTTGAAAAGGTTTTTCTGTGTGAATATGCCTCACCTCAGGACTGTTCTCACTAAAGAAGAAGATCAAAGATGTTGTTCTTAAGGCGGAGATGTTAGCACCTGATGCTCTTGAGCTAGAAGAAGAGCAATGGATAAAGCAAGAAGAGACATTGCGTTACTGTGACTTATGGGATGATCCTACCAAATCAGACGAGATTTTTCTAAAGTTAGCTGCTCGTGCCAAAGCAGTTGATACTCTCAAAGACCTCAAGTACAAGGTTCTTTTAGTCTATCTTCTTGTGTTTTTACTTTTGCAAGACGTTTAGTTTTGAATGTGTTTTTTGGTCCGTAGGCTGAAGAAGCTAAGCTAATCATACAACTGGATGAGATGGATGCTATAGACTACAGTCTCTTTGAGCAAGCTTATGATTCATCCCTCGATGTAAGCAGATCTTTGCATCACTATGAAATGTCTAAGCTTCTTAGTGACCAGTATGACTCTGAAGGCGCATGTATGGTTATCAAATCTGGTTCTCATGACACAAAATCTCAGGTCAGTTTCACCATTAACAAACAAGCTTCGTGTCTTTACTTTCTTTATGTTTTTATAACATTTTCTTGAAGATTTGCAGATGTGGACAGAACAAGTTGTAAGCATGTACATCAAATGGGCAGAGAAGCTAGGACAAAGTGCAAGAGTGGCTGAGACCTTGAGCAATAGAAATGGTGTTAGTTCAGCCACAATAGAGTTTGAATTTGAGTTTGCTTATGGTTATCTCTTAGGTGAGAGAGGCGTGCACCGTCGTATCACAAGTTCTACAACCAATGAGGTATATATATACATTATACTTCTCATGATTAATGACTCCATTGTTAAAGAACTAAAATGTTTTCTTTGTGATAGGCTTGTTCAGCATCTGTAGAAATCATACCGTTGTTCTTGAGAGCATCTCCTGATTTTGAAGTAAAGGATGATGATTTGGTTGTAACATATCCTGCAAAAGAGAATCATAAACTAGCTGAGCACATGGTTCATATACAACATCTTCCTAGTGGCATAACTGTAGAATCTTCAGGTATTCTTGAGTTGTGTCACACTTTGGTTTACTGCATTGTATGCAAGATTATAATGTAAGATTGTGTTTTGATGCAGGAGAAAGAAACCGGTTTGCTAATAGGATTAAAGCTCTAAACCGGTTAAAGGCAAAGCTGCTTGTGATAGCAAAAGAACAAAAGGTTTCAGATGTGTATAAAATCAACAGCAAGAACATTGTGGAACCATGGAGAGTAGAAGAAACCAGGAGATATGTCTCTAAAGGTCAGAAGATGGTGGTTGATTTAAAAACCGGTTTAGAGATCTTGGACCTGAAATCGGTTTTGGATGGGAACATTGGGCCACTGCTTGGAGCCCATATTGGCATGAGGAGATCAATTGATGCTATTTAAAATTAATTGGGACTTTTTGTTGAACACAATATAGTCAACTTATGTAAAAACTAAAAATTAAATTCAATAACTAGATTATATTAAAAAAAAATTGTGTGTTAAGATTCTGAAAATATTGATTAGCATACTTATATAATCAGTAAACTATTTAGAGGTTTGGCAGAAATGATTTTATATATGTGTAGTAGAATTTGGCAGAAACTTTAATTATCAGTCCTCCTAGATTAGTATAACTTTAATTAGTTTACGTTACCCATGCATGACTAGTTAATTTGTCAGTTTGCATAATAATTTAATGCAATATCTTAGTTTTTGATAAAACCATAATTTAATGCGATTTCTCACCATCATCCATTCAGCAATACATTTTATTTGACCAATCTCAGCAATCCATTAAAAGGGTAATTAACAAAATCTAATTTATTGTTTACCAAAAATTTCAACGGGCATTTAAGTATTTTGGATTTAATAGTACAGATTAGCAATAAGAAATAGATTTTCAGCCAGATTTGATGGCCATTCACTAGTATAACCTCCCTGTTTTCCTTAGGAGACTGCAATAGTTTGATATATGTAATCTGAAACTTACTGAAATCAATTTTGGTTTTACAATATTAGTTTAAGAGAATAAAATGTCTTATAAAAAGTATGAAGTATTTAGATATATGTTTTGTGGAAGTTCAATTGGTCCAATGGTTTAACCAAAGGTTGATTAATACTTACACTATGAGGTTTGAGTTTCAATTATCGAAAAAGATCGAATTATGCGAATTAAGAGAGAAAACATTTATAAAAAAATTGTAGCATAGCGTAAAGAGTACCGTCAAACGTAGATCCCATAGAACGGTAATACGTGAATCCTCATACGGTAATTAGATTTGTCAGCTGTAAAATCGTCAGTAATATTTTTTATAGTTGTAATAACATCATTATATAAAAAAAACAATTTTCTGTAAATACTTTTGTCATTCATTTGTGAATATCTTAAATAGCAAAATACATAAACTTTTTATAATTTTAGTTAACTTTGGTTTCATCTTAATATATAATAACTAATTTATAAAAATAAAATAAATTCAGGCAAATCTCTCATATATACTTTTTTAAAGTTTTATCACAAAAATAAACGTTAAGAAAAAATGACTATAATAGACTTTTTTATTTTGAAAATTTTAATATATTTTTTTTAAACCTCACTTCCAAAAACCCACCCCATAACTCTAAACCATAAATCTATATTAGTTAATCCAAAAAATATAAATGTATTTACACCCTTTAATAGAGTATATTTTAATCATTTTTCTCGCTGTTTTGGAAACAAAACTTTTTTTTTATTTCTATCCAAGGGTATTCCTGTAATATTTATTCGTTTTAGGATGTAAAAATGATACTATTAATTTGTATTTTCCATGTGAAGAAATGATATATATATATATATATATATATTGATATTATAGGAATAGAAAATAAGAAGGAAAGACCAACTGTCAAAACGGCTCCTCCGTCTCCAAATTTTCTTTCAAACTCTTTTTTCAGTTTCAACTTCGTCTCCCTCCTCCTCCCTCTCACCATATACACATCTCCTATGGTTTCATAGTGTTACATCTTCTTCTTCTTCTTCTTCTACGTTTCCACATGGCAGGTCTGTTCTACTCCTCCTCAAAACCCACATCGTCTTCTTCTTCATCACCATCACCATCCTCCTCTTACTCGCGTCTTCTATTACTCGTAACCCTTCTCCCTCTCTCCCTCGCCTGTTTCGCCTTCGTTCTCCAATGGCGTGGCGGACTCGACGACCCGGTTACGCACTGGTCCACGGATCACCACGAGTTCCCCGGAATGGCCTCAACCCACGAGAAACGCTCCTTACGTGATTCAAATTCCGATTCGGGAGGTTGCGTTGATCTTCTGGGTCAGAGCCGTGCACCTTCGTTTCCTTATTTCCGTGACTGGAATTTCGATTACCAATCGGATCTGAACCCAAAGGTGAGTGATCCAATCTGGGTTTCCCTGATTTGATGCCGAATTGCTATTATCTGATTTAAAGTTGTGATTTTTCTAACCTCGGTTTCATGAATTGGCTTAAAGGTTGCGACTTTCTGAGATTTATGTTTTGTTTTATGATAGATATGTATTACAACAAGCACTTCTGCTGGTTTGGAGCAAACACTGCCATGGCTTTTCTACCACAAAGTTATTGGAGTTTCAACGTTTTATCTATTTGTTGAAGGGAAAGCTGCTTCCCCAAATGTGTCTCGAGTTCTGGAGAGCATACCTGTAAGCTCTACTGCTTGATCCGTTGATTCTGTAGCCAGTAGTTTTATTTGCGCGTCCTCTTATGGCCAATGTGATTTCT
>CAJHQP010001752.1:0-104082 GCA_905132765.1 Moricandia arvensis
TTAGTTTTGTGTTTGACTTTGAGTTTTGAGTCAAATTTTCAAAAACCCTTAAAATAAAGCTCTAACCTAACTTTGACGCCTATAACGTGGGGGAGTAAAGTACTGACTAAGGTTCCCACGGATGTTAAGAATAGTTTTGTCGTTTGCATCTCCTGTGGGTTTACTGAATTGACGAGAATCAGGTTCTTTCATTGGTGAAAGTGGTTGCATCAAGATAACACCTATTAAGTCTTTCACCAATGGTGTGACACTACATAACACAACATCTTTACGATTCACTAACATGGATTCGAAGACTCCCACAACAAACTCATAACTAGAACTTATGGTCAGGGAATCTTGATTGATAGTCACAATAACATTGTATAAGTTTCCATCAATTCTTGCAACCTCAGCTTTGATCTTTTCACGAACAATTGAACCAATGTACAACACATCATTAGAGGTCATTTTGATGGGAGTTTTCGTCTCTTTTGCACAAGATTTTTATTCTTCTCTCATTCGATTACTGACATAGACTTCGAGAACTGATATTCACTTTCTCACTGTCCTCCTCATCAGACCACACAAGGGTGGACTCATGATTTGGCGAAGTGGATCTTGGTTTATGATGCTTTTGACAAGGACCTTATGATGAGATCCTCACCAGCTCAACCATCAATCCATCCACAAAGGGGCATCCACAAAAGGCCATTCTTTCCAGCCGGCACAACCAGCAAGCAAGGTGATATGGGTGATCCGAGTGTGCAAACTTTGTTAGGAATGGTTCCTAAGATTCATGAGTTCACTTGTACCAACTATGGACACTTCAATCGTCCAAGGAGTCATGAGGAAGATTTCATTCGACCTAGATCAAGCCTGGAACGAGCTTACTTAGATGGTCGATATTTCATGATCTACGACCCATTCATCTACAAAGCCCCATCCGTTGGATCACTCAGATCTTTAGTTTCTAATGATCCAAGCCCATCTATTATCATCTCTAAGTCATGTTCTTGGGCCAAACCACTCAGGAAAGCCAAAGAAAGGTTGCTGGACGACTGGTCCTATTTTGGGCTGAAATGAGGTTTTTAAGGTTTACAATTTTGGTGAAGAAATAAACAAGCTCTTCTTTGATATATTTTCGTCCAAGAAAATCCAGGGGGTGCCACCTTTAGTCAAAGACGTGTGGGAGGTCAAGAGTCAGTCCAAAAATCAGTCTTTAGTCATGTCTTTGTTTTATATTTTCTACATCTTGTTTTTAGCATTGTTTCTTTAGCCTTTCAAACTTCTATTTTCGTTGTCTACACATTTTTAACTCTATAAAAGAGACCTAAGAAGCCAAGAATAAAGCAGACTTGTTTGAGATTAAAACCTTGGGTTTAGAGAGTGATTCTCGTTTGTTCCTTGTGAACATTTCGATCTTTGGTGGATTCCGAGATCAAACCGGTTTATCAAGATACTTCCATCATATATTGTGGTGCCATTCGACCAGCTGAATTTCAGAGAGGCGTCCTAAGTTAGTCTCTGGGTGTTGGGTTTAATATACTCAAGGTTCAAGCCACACGTTCTCCTCCACCGCCTTGTTTCCTTGAAGATCGTCCTAAGTGCAAAATTGTGTGTTGGGTTTCATATACCCAAGGTGCTTTCTCCATGACCTTCTAAGAGACAAGGATTATCCATACCATCCTCAAGTGATTTCAGGGACTGCAACCTTGCCTAAGGTCGCATCAAGCGGTATCAGAGCCACTTAAGTTTCAGTATCTATTTTCTTTCCATTTTCTCATCTTTTCACAAACACTTCTTCTCTTTATATTTGTTGTAAGGATACTGAGCCAGCTTGGTTACCTATAAAAAAAAGAAAAAAAAACAGAAAAAAACCAAAAGGAAAAAAGAGCAAAGAAAAAAAAGGGATTGAAAAGAAATCCGATCAGACCAAGGAGAATTTCGGTCTCAAGCTTGGTAATATCAGTTTCCGAAAAAAAAAATCTAGCAATCTTTCTATCTAAAACCTCTGTTTCTTTGAAGAGTCTCACTGACTTTGATTGATTTGTTCTATTGGAACTCTTGAGAATCACATAATCTTTGAGAGAGAAAAAAATCAGAGAGAGACACTTGTGAGGATTTGATTTCTAAAGTTTGTTGCTTGTGCAGGAAACCCTTGGAGGATCAACTTGGATCTGCATTTTACTTGTCTATTCTTTGTTTATTAGTTTTGAAGGAAAGCCATGTCTCTGGAGGGAGACAAAAGTGATGATCAAACCCCTGAACCAGCCTTGTCTCGACTTCAACTTAAGGCCTTGACGGATCATTTGACTAGAATGATGAAAGATCAAATGGAGGAGATCCACATACACCTAGACAAAGTTCAGGAGGATCAACAGAAGCAACCTGGTGCTAGAAAGGAAAGATCATCAAAGAAGGGCAAGTTTGATGAAGATGATTATTATAGCCACAAATCCAGTTCATCAAAGAGCAGTCACAGAAGACCTAGAAGAACAAGAGAGACCAGAGGTCGTTTTGATTATAATCTTGATGATATGAAGCTCAAAATCCCAACCTTCCTTAGAAAGAATGATCTTGATGCTTACCTTGAGTGGGAAAATCAAATTGGTATTTGATTGTCAACACTTCTCTGAAACCAAAAAGGCAAGGCTTTCTGCCACTGAATTTACAAATTATGCTATTAACTGGTAGGATCAAGTGGTGACAAACAAGAGAAGAACAGGTGAGACTCCAGTGAATACTTGGCAGGAAATAAAGTTTCTCATGAGGAAAATATTTGTTCATGGTCATTACCACAGAGACTTGCATCAGAAAATCAGGAAGCTAGCTCAAGGCAATCGCAGTGTTGAGGATTACTTTCAAGAGATGGAAACACTGATGATGAAGGTTGATATTGATGAAGATCCATAAGCAACCATGTCTCGGTTTCGTGGAGGTTTGAATAGAGAAATTCATGATCGCTTAGAGATGCTGGACTATGAGACTATGGAGTAGATGCTCCACAAAGCCATTTTGGTGGAGAAACAGATTAAGAGATCATGTATTTCACGCAATGCCTTTGAAGAAAAGACTTCCAGCATGAGGACAAGCTATTCAAAGGAAGAACATAAGCCTAAATTCGACAAGCCACTGACCATTCAGCAAGAGAAAGGTAAGGTTGAATCTTCTTTTACCAGAAATCGTGACATCCAATGTTTTAAATGTCAGGTAAAATGTCATATGGCAAAGGAGTGTCTAAACAGAAGAACAATGGTGATCATGGCAAACGGAGAGGTAGGAACCGAGGAGGAGAAAGATTCAAGCTCAGACTCTTCTGAATATATTTTGGTCAAAGCAGCTGAAGGTGATCTACTTGTTGCTAGAAAGGTTTTGAATATGCAGGTTAAACCAGAAGAGAATGAACAAAGAGACAACATGTTCCATACCAGATGTGAAGTGCAAGGAAAGGTTTGTAATCTTACCATAGATGATGGCAGTTACGCCAATGTTGCTAGTGAGGTGATGGTAAGAAATCTAGTTTGAAAACAACTAGGCGCAAGGAACCTTTTCAACTGCAATGGATCAATGAAAGTGGTTGTATGAAAGTTACTAAACAAGTTCTAGTTCCTTAATCTATTGGCAGGTATAAAACTGAGGTTCTTTGTGAGGTATTGCTAGTGAGAACTTGTCATCTACTCTTGGGTAGGCCATGGCAGTCAGATCATAGAGTATCTCATGATGGTTTCACAAACCAGTACTCTTTGAAGAAGAATGGAAAGACCATTACCGTTTTCCCAGTGACCCCACAGAAAGTCTATCTTGATCAGAAACGTCTCAGCAAGAAGGAGAAGGAACCAGACAGTGATAACAATGGTACCTTGATCAAACATGCCAACTTTCTCATGAAAGTCTTCAAAAAAAAGGTAAAGCAATTCCTAGTCATTCTAAAATAAAACCAAATAAGTCTTGTCTTAAACTAACCAGTTTGGAACTGGTGAAACCGAGTAGATATGACTCTCTTATTCAGGAAGAAACGTGTCGCTTGCAAGAAGAAAAGAAGAATAGAAACTTCCTTGTACCAAAACCGGCTCTTGGATCAGTCACTACTAACATTCGACCAGAGCAATGTAACGCTTTTGTTTTGAATGGTTATCTGCTTGATTTAGGTGTTATGATGTCTTTTACTGAGGTGAAATTTTTAGGATTGGAAAATGTCAAAGAAATTTGCTTACCAAACTTTGTTTTTGATGGAATGATTCAATCGATTGTCCCAAAGCCATGTCTTGATCAAAAACATTTCTAAATTATTATGACATATTTCTTAACCCTGTTGTTAACCTTGATCAGTGTCTATCACTCTTCAAACGTTTTGATGATTCTGAAATTGGATTGAAAAGTGATTTCTCTCCAAAACGTTTGTTGATCACTTAGGTGATTGTTTTGTGGGTACACTTGATACTTGTTTATTTAGTATATTTCTAGAACAAGGAAAACAAGGAAGGAAGACCTATGGACGTGAGGATCATGAACCAGAAAAGATGGCGAACCTTGTTGGATTTTTTCTTACTCAACCATTGAACCAAAAGATGATAGGTAAGCTTAAATTTTTCTCTGATTTCTCTGGAACTAAGACACTTTTTTTGAAAGCATGACAAACAAATTTGAGGTCAAATCCTCTTGAATAAAGGGGGGTGATGAGATCCTCACTAGCTCAACCATCAATCCATCCACAAAGGGCCATCCACAAAAGGCCGTTCTTTTCAGCCAGCACAGCCAGCAAGCAAGGCGATATGGGCGATCCGAGTGTGAAAATTTTGCTACGAATGGTTCCTAAGGTTCATGAGTTCACTTGGACCAACTATGGACACTTCAATCATCCAAGGAATCATGAGGAAGAGTTTGTTCGACCTAGATCAAACCTGGAACGAGCTTACTTAAAAGATGGTCGATATTTCATGATTTACAACCCATTCATCTACAAAGCCCCATCCGTTGGATCATTCAGATTTTCTTTAGTTTCTACTGATCCAAGCCCATATATTATCCGCTCTAAGTCATGTACTTGGGCCAGACCACTCAGGAAAGCCAAAGAAAGGTTGCTTGACGACTGGGCATATTTTGAACTGTTTTTGGGCCGAAATGAGGTTTCTAAGGTCTACAACTTTGGTGAAGAAATAAACAAGCTCTTCTTTGATATAATTTCGTCCAAGAAAAGGCAGGGGGTGCCAGATTTAGTCAAAGACGTGTGGGAGGTCAAGAATTAGTCCAAAAATCAGTCTTTAGTCAAGTCTTTGTTTTATGCATTCTACATCTTGTTTTCAGCATTGTTTCTTTAGTGTTTCAAACTTCTATTTTCGTTTTCTACACATTTCTAACTCTATAAAATAGGCCTAACTAGCCAAGAACAAAGCAGACTTGTTTGAGATTAAAACCTTGTGTTTAGACAGTGATTCTCGTTTGTTCCTTGTGAACATTACGATCTTTGGTGGATTCCGAGATCAAACCGGTTTATCAAGATACTTCCATCATATCTTGTGGTTCCATTTGACCATCTGAAGATCACAGAGAGAGAGACATCCTAAGTTAGGCTTTGGGTTTTGGGTTTAATATACTCAAGGTTCAAGCCACACGTTCTCTCCAATCCAAAGCTCCACCGCCTTGTTTCCTTGAAGATAGTCCTAAGTGCAAAGTTGTGTGTTGGGTTTCATATACCCAGGGTGCTTTCTCCACGACCTTATAAGAGACAAGGATTATCCATACCATCCTCAAGTGATTTCAGGGACTGCAACCTTGCATAAGGTCGCATCACCTTATACAGTAGAAAGATAAATATATCCATGTATATGGCTATAATCCGGATTGGTGCAGCCACTATGATATTTTATAGTGAATCCATAAACGCAAAAGCAGCATCCCATTTTATTAGAACAAAACCCAAAAAATCAGACATAGACCAAGTTAACCAAAATGAATGTGTTATTTAAGTTGGTTTTCTTATTAACGTTTCAAGCATGACTAGAGCTGCAAGTCGATTTCTTGGCTGTTTTCTCAGTAACATCTTTGACGCTATCAGATTCCGAGGATGAATAGGTATCTTACAAAAATTATGTAAGCGATGGAAACACTTTGAACATAACAAGTTGGAGGGCAATAGCAAATCCTTTCACGACAATCATGTTTTGAGAGAGTGTGATCTCTCTCTCTCTCTCCTAGCATCTTGATTACGGAAGAAACAATTACAATCTCAACTTTTCCAAATATGATGGCCAGTGGGGTTTTTCAAAAGTATTTTCCTTCAACTTCATCTTTGATTTTTGGGGAAAATTTCCACAGAAGAGTTTGGTTACAAACGAAAAATTCTCTCAGTGAAAACCTAATCGGCTTACTGGAAAATTTGAACCATACCTCATCTTTCTTATTGACTTTTAGCTGCCTAGACAATTAGTAACATGTGAATCTTCTGGAAAAGGCAGGTTTATGTGCACTTTCGATAATTTTACCGACTTAAAATTCTTAAATAACCAGAACTTCTCATCTTCCAAAGCATTGAAAACATGATTTATGGCTTTGGATGATTGATAAGCAAGGACACAAACACCAACCGATTCCTTGCTATGAGAGAGCATCATGTCGAGGATTTGACGACATTGAAGGGATTAATGTGACTCGGTCAAGTTCACAAGGAAAGCATAAACTATATGGTTTAATTGTCGATTTTTGCGCAACTTTAGGCTTAAACGCTAGATTGAACATATTATACGAAGAGGTAAATAAGAGCGAATAAAAATGATGAGGATGAAAGAAGATGAGCATCGCCTAATAATGAGTAGAAGTACTTTCATTTTTCAAGTAGTTTAGATAGCGTGCAATAACTACATGTAGTGCAATTATTGTAGTTTCACCTAGGCACAAATATCGCGAATAGAATTGTTAGTTCTAATCATAGAGCTATAGGGTAGAGGCATCTTCAAACTAATACAATATGTACTGTGTAAGTGATCAGCTTTTTCAATATTTTAAATCAATCTTTGAAGCGTAGCTATCCAATGCAATATCCCTAATTAAACTACAACTCATAAATATTCACCAAAAGAAAAGAAAATTAACATTATATATAACTATAATATATTAGCATAATTAAATTATTATATTAGTAAAATATGTTAAATATAATTTTATTTTGTAAGTAAAAAGGGAAAATGGATTTTATATTCATGTAAATTTATTTTAGTATATCTAAATGATTGAAAATATGATATTTCATATTCATTATAAATATATTTAAATAAATATTAAATTTTAATATTAAATAGTATGGTATATCTGTAGACGAAGATTTGTCATCAACAAAAAGGAAACTTGTAACAGAAGATGGTTAAAAAACTATGGACTATTTAATGATTTGTTAAAATATGAATAAATAATAAAATATGAATATTTTCAAAAATTAATAAAATTTAAATAAGTGATGATGTATTATTTGGTGCACCACTTGTTTAGGTGGTTTCATGAAAAAAACTTTCCTTTATACATATAGATAGATTAGAAGCATTAAGCTTTCAATTTTTGACCTAAGTCCATCCTTATTGTATAGTATTTAATAGAGTATCTAATCAACTAAAAACTAGAACAAAAAAGAGAGGAAGAAATGAAAAAACTAGAGTTTTTGTTGGAAATACTCAACAAAAATGTGAGTTACTCTCACTACACAGATTGCATTATAGGGAAAGATTATTGGTAGTATCTTGATGAGTTTCTAGTCATTAAAATAATAAATTAATTACTAATAGTGTGAGAAAAAAGAAAAATAAGAAGAAAAAAAGAAAGACGTTAATACAAAAGGAGACTATTGTGACACTTTGAGAAACTAAGAGCATCAGCAATGGTTAATAGTATAAGAGTCTCTCAAACAGTAATAAAATAATAACAACAAATTTTCGAATTATTTTTAACCAATAGTTATCAGACATGTGTAACAAAGTTTCTCATCTTTTATTTGTGAGTATTTTCACAGAGAATCGTTTTAGTTAGATTTATTTCTCTTTCTTACTTTATTTTTTTTTATATTTGTTTAATAGGAAAAAAATTTTGAGGTATTGCCACTACAGATGCTCTAATATGTCATGTTACTATATAATTGTTTTTATTTTCAAATTTAAATGTGAATTGCGAAAAAGAAGTTATATTAATATAATATACATGAGATACTTAGAGCATCATTGGTAATAGATTTCTTTATCAAAATCTCTCAAAATAACTATATTGATATTTCAAGATAAAGTAATTGCATAATAAACAGTTAATATGTTAAAATATGTATTGTTGACATCTGTAGAATTAGTCTCCCAACATAAATGAAAATCTCTTCCATAGAAATGTCTCTTTCATATTTTAATTTTTTTCCTTTTTTTTTCTTCCAATTTTTATATTAGTTTTTATGGTGAAAGACTTTAATACTGTTGACGCTCTAGGTGCAAAACTATCGGTGGATTCTAAGGACATCTCCAACAAGCTCCTTCATTTTTTGTGAGGTCCTCCTTTAAATTGAAGGGATGAAGGGGTGGTTCTCCAATGGTGACCTTCAAATTTATTTTTATAAGAATTAGTAATTTAGACTTTAGTCCTTAATATTATTGATAATTAACTATAACCACTAAATTTTCAAAAAATCAATAAAACATACTATTTGAAACATATTAAAATAAAATATTTTTGAAAAAATAATATATAGTCAAATTGAACTATAAATAGTATAATAAGTATTGATAAAATAATATTAATTGAAATATTTTTAAGAAAACACAACGATAAGTACTAAAATATGATATATAAAATTATTTATGCAATTATAAAACATATATAGTTGTAGGGACTAGAGTGAAAAGTAAATAGTGTTTTGAAGGGGTGAATAGTGCACCTTCAAATTTGAAGGTGCACTATTCACCCTTTTAAAATTTGAAGGGATAAAAGGCTGTTGGAGTGCAAAACCCTTCAAAAAATGAAGGGATGAAGGGCTGTTGGAGATGCCCTAAGCCCAATGTCTCACTTATATATTAATTGAAAATAAAAACTAGAAAAAGAATGTGTTAGAATATCTCATAAGTGTAACATGCTCATAAGAAATTCCAAACACATATGTTTCATGCACATTAAATAAAAAGGATAAATTTAATTAGTTTAACAAAAAATACATTATAATATTGATATTAAAAAGTTTAAATACACTTTAGGGGTTATTAAGCATTGCAGCTGTTTTAAGTGTCTTAATTTTTGACAGTATTGGATTTTACTTCAATACTTAAATTATTAAAATTAATATATTATTTTGTTTAGAATTTCATTTTGAGAACTTCAGTGTACCTCCTCGGGAAAACGATTGTTTTATATCCAACATATCGTGAAATGTTTGATTTGTACTCATCTTATATGAACTTGCACTAACATGTACTTTCAAATAACATACAGTTGTTTACTTTTTGACGAAATGACACATCATTCACCACATCAACTACCACATCATCTAATATTGCTGATATGGATGATACATCAGCTAAGTTTGTTAACGAGAATACCATATGTACAATATCTATTAATAATAGCAATCCCAATTAATGTTGATGGTTGTGTTTTTTAGTTTAAAACTGAAATTAATTTTTAAAAGTTGTCAATATATTCAATATATCTATTTTTGATTTGATTTCGTGACTTTTCATTTTAAATTTAAAGGTTGTGTCTTTTCATTAAAATTTTTTTGTTTTTAAATATTAAAATATCCATTAAGTGTCCTTTCAAAAATACATATTAATTTTAAAAGTTGTGTCTTTCCATTATACAATAATAAATCTTTTAATAATTTTGTGTATTCAAAATATAATGTAAAAATACTATTTTAAATAACTATTACAAAACTTGAAAGTCATGACTATTCATTTGATTATAATGACCGTTCGTTCGCACCATAATAGTAATAATATATTTACACCCTTTGCTGATACTACGTTCGCACATTTCATTCACAACTCTTTGGATACGACACGTTTGCACCCCTTCGGAAATGGCACGTTCGCATCACTTCGGAAATGGCACGTTCACACCTCTTCAGACACAATACATTAGCACCCATTCGACACGAAATGTTCGCATCCCTTCAGACGCAAAATGTTGGCACCCCTCCAGACACGAAATGTTTGCACCCCTTCGGACACAAAATATTTGCACCCTTTCAGACACAAAATGTTTACACCTCTTCAGCCACGAAATATTTGCACCTCTTCGGCCACAAAATATTCGCAACTCTTCGGCCACAAAATGTTCGCAACTCTTCGGGCACGAAACATTTGCACCTCTTTGGCCATCAATTGTTCGCACCTCTTCGGTCACAACATATTTGTACTCCTTAGGTGATGATCCATTAGCAACCTTTTGGTTAACGAATCGTTTGCACCTCTTCAGTGATGACTTGTTCGCACCCTTTTGGTGATGACATGTTCGCACCTATTAATAATAGCAATCTCAATTAGTTCCAAAGATTGTGTCTTTTATTTTAAAACTGTGATTAGTTTTCAAAAGTTATCAATTTATTAAATAATTATATGTAGTTTTAAAAAAAATTGTGACTTTTCATTATAAAATTAAAGGTTGTGTCTTTTCATTATAAAATAATAATTTTAAGAAGATGTTAAAATACCCAATAAGTGTCTTTCTAAAATGCTTATTAGTTTTAAAAGTTGTGCAATAAAATATCTTTTAATAATTATGTGTATATTCAAAATAAATTGTAAATACTATTTTTAAATAACTATTATAAATTTGAAAAGTCATAAATAGACTATTATGACCATTCGTCTGCACCATTATGGTAATAATACATTTTCACCATTTGGTGATAATAAGTTCGCACATCTTCATTCACAAAACATTCACACCTCATTGGATACAACACGTTCGCACCCTTTCGGAAATGACACGTTCACACCCCTTTGGACACAACACGTTTGCACCCCTTCGACACGACTTGTTTGCACCCCTTCGACACAACACGTTTGCACCCCTTCGACACGACACGTTTGCACCCCTTCGACACAAAATGTTCGCACCCCTTCGGAAATGTTAGCACCCTTTCAGACACGAAATGTCTGCACCCTTTCGAACACAAAATGTCTACACTCTTTCGGACACGAAATTTTTGCACCTCTTCAGCCACGAAATGTTTGTGCCTCTTCGGCCACAAAATGTTCACACCTTTTCAGCTAATATATGTCTGCACCTCTTCGGCCACAAAATGTTCACACCTTTTCAGCAAATATATGTCTGCACCTCTTCGGCCACGAAATATTTGCACCTCTTTGGCCACAAATTATTCGCAACTCCTTAGGTGATGATCTATTCGCAACCTTTTGGTTAACGACTCGTTTGTACCTCTTTGGTGATGACATGTTCGTACCCTTTTGGTGGTAACATGTTCGCACCCATTTGGTGACAATCCGTTCACACCTATTTGGTCGTGATATGTTCGCACCTCTTTAGTGACGATATATTCAAAACTCTTTGGTCATTCGTACCTATGTGGTTCAATAACTAATCTTATGAAAATATACAAATTTTTATTATGAAAAAGGTTTAATGAAACAGTTCACTGATTAATTTTCTGAAAAGATACAACTCTTCGATAAATAAACATGATTTTTTGAATGAATTTTTAAAAGGTTTATATTCTGAAAGAGTTAATGGTTAAACTTTTGATACAACTTTTCTATTATGAAAAAAATTTAATGAAAGAATTTAATTGTTAGTTTTTGAAAAAAAAATATAACTTGGCAAAGAATAAACACATTTTTTGCTTATGAAACTATGATATCATACTCAAAATTCTAAATAAAATCTTAGCTATTAGATTAAAAATCAAGAATTAAATTCACCACTAGATTTAGTTTTTATTGACATCATCGTTTAGATGAAATAGTTTTGTTGTTGGTGATTATAATTATTAGCATAGAACCAATGTCATATTTGGTGATAAATCATTGTAATTTTTGTTGATTGTATTATTTGGTGTTAATTATTACAACTCTTAGCTAACCATTGTAATGTTTGGTTATCGATCATTGCAATATTTGGTTTCAGCCATTACTATTTTTGGTTGTTAATCATTGTAGTTTTTTGTAATTTATATAAGACGTTGTGTCCATTGAAAAATCACAACCAGAAAATCGCAAATAGACTAGAAAACAGAGAGATTCATTCTTAAACGATTTTTAAATAACTTTTGAAGAAACACTTATAAACATGAAAATTTTTATTTGTTTTTTTGTATCTTAACCTAAGGTTTAAATTTTTGATTGAAAACTGATAAAATTCTAAAATATTTATATCTTAATAACATTTTATGCTATATATTATTTAAATATTCAATAAAAGCCATTAATGATTTAAAAAATAAATCCATAACTTCTCAATTTAATTATTTTTATTTAATTATTATGTTAATATAATAATTATTGGTGTTTTGTGAGAACTCTTCTTGAAATGCATGATACTATTATAAATGAAAATGATTATATCAATTTAAATTAACATATATATTATTATAATATTTAATGTGATATGTTTTTTTACAAAATGAGTTCTCATGCGATAGCACGGGTTCTTTTCCTAGTATTTATTAATGTGCATATAATTAATGTTTATATCTCTTTTTGACCGCCTAGGAAGAAGAACAATTATCTTTTCTCACTTTTTGAGGTTACACATAGGACGCAAGCCGACAATTAATAATAGCAATCCCAATTAATTCCAAAGGTTGTGTCTTTTAGTTTAAAACTGAAATTAATTTTTAAAAGTTGTCAATATATTCAATATATCTATTTTTGATTTCGTGACTTTTCATTTTAAATTTAAAGGTTGTGTCTTTTCATTATAATTTTTTTTAAAAAAATATTAAAATACCCATTAAGTGTCCTTTCAAAAATACATATTAATTTTAAAAGTTGTGTCTTTTCATTATACAATAATAAATATTTTAATAATTCTGTGTATTCAAATATAATGTAAAAATACTATTTTAAATAACTATTACAAAACTTGAAAGTCATGACTATTCATTTGATTATTATGACCGTTCGTTCGCACCATAATAGTAATAATATATTTACACCCTTTGCTGATACTACGTTCGCACATTTCATTCACAACTCTTTGGATACGACACGTTCGCACCCCTTCGGAAATGGCACGTTCGCATCCCTTCGGAAATGGCACGTTCACACCTCTTGAGACACAATACATTAGCACCCATTCGACACGAAATGTTCGCATCCCTTCAGACGCAAAATGTTGGCACCCCTCCAGACACGAAATGTTTGCACCCCTTCGGACACAAAATATTTGCACCCTTTCAGACACAAAATGTTTACACCTCTTCAGCCACGAAATGTTTGCACCTCTTCGGCCACAAAATATTCGCAACTCTTCGGCCACAAAATGTTCGCAACTCTTCGGGCACGAAACATTTGCACCTCTTTGGCCATCAATTGTTCGCACCTCTTCGGTCACAACATATTTGTACTCCTTAGGTGATGATCCATTAGCAACATTTTGGTTAACGAATCGTTTGCACCTCTTCAGTGATGACTTGTTCGCACCCTTTTGGTGATGACATGTTCGCACCTATTAATAATAGCAATCTCAATTAGTTCCAAAGATTGTGTCTTTTATTTTAAAACTGTGATTAGTTTTCAAAAGTTATCAATTTATTAAATAATTATATGTAGTTTTAAAAAAAATTGTGACTTTTCATTATAAAATTAAAGGTTGTGTCTTTTCATTATAAAATAATAATTTTAAGAAGATGTTAAAATACCCAATAAGTGTCTTTCTAAAATGCTTATTAGTTTTAAAAGTTGTATTTTTCATTATGCAATAAAATATCTTTTAATAATTATGTGTATATTCAAAATAAATTGTAAATACTATTTTTAAATAACTATTATAAATTTGAAAAGTCATAAATAGACTATTATGACCATTCGTCTGCACCATTATGGTAATAATACATTTTCACCATTTGGTGATAATAAGTTCGCACATCTTCATTCACAAAACATTCACACCTCATTGGATACAACACGTTCGCACCCTTTCGGAAATGACACGTTCACACCCCTTTGGACACAACACGTTTGCACCCCTTCGACACGACTTGTTTGCACCCCTTCGACACAACACGTTTGCACCCCTTCGACACGACACGTTTGCACCCCTTCGACACAAAATGTTCGCACCCCTTCGGAAATGTTAGCACCCTTTCAGACACGAAATGTCTGCACCCTTTCGAACACAAAATGTCTACACTCTTTCGGACACGAAATTTTTGCACCTCTTCAGCCACGAAATGTTTGTGCCTCTTCGGCCACAAAATGTTCACACCTTTTCAGCTAATATATGTCTGCACCTCTTCGGCCACAAAATGTTCACACCTTTTCAGCAAATATATGTCTGCACCTCTTCGGCCACGAAATATTTGCACCTCTTTGGCCACAAATTATTCGCAACTCCTTAGGTGATGATCTATTCGCAACCTTTTGGTTAACGACTCGTTTGTACCTCTTTGGTGATGACATGTTCGTACCCTTTTGGTGGTAACATGTTCGCACCCATTTGGTGACAATCCGTTCACACCTATTTGGTCGTGATATGTTCGCACCTCTTTAGTGACGATATATTCAAAACTCTTTGGTCATTCGTACCTATGTGGTTCAATAACTAATCTTATGAAAATATACAAATTTTTATTATGAAAAAGGTTTAATGAAACAGTTCACTGATTAATTTTCTGAAAAGATACAACTCTTCGATAAATAAACATGATTTTTTGAATGAATTTTTAAAAGGTTTATATTCTGAAAGAGTTAATGGTTAAACTTTTGATACAACTTTTCTATTATGAAAAAATTTAATGAAAGAATTTAATTGTTAGTTTTTGAAAAAAAAAATATAACTTGGCAAAGAATAAACACATTTTTTTGCTTATGAAACTATGATATCATACTCAAAATTCTAAATAAAATCTTAGCTATTAGATTAAAAATCAAGAATTAAATTCACCACTAGATTTAGTTTTTATTGACATCATCGTTTAGATGAAATAGTTTTGTTGTTGGTGATTATAATTATTAGCATAGAACCAATGTCATATTTGGTGATAAATCATTGTAATTTTGTTGATTGTATTATTTGGTGTTAATTATTACAACTCTTAGCTAACCATTGTAATGTTTGGTTATCGATCATTGCAATATTTGGTTTCAGCCATTATTATTTTTGGTTGTTAATCATTGTAGTTTTTTGTAATTTATATAAGACGTTGTGTCCATTGAAAAATCACAACAAGAAAATCGCAAATAGACTAGAAAACAGAGAGATTCATTCTTAAACGATTTTTAAATAACTTTTGAAGAAACACTTATAAACATGAAAAGTTTTATTTGTTTTTTTGTATCTTAACCTAAGGTTTAAATTTTTGATTGAAAAACTGATAAAATTCTAAAATATTTATATCTTAATAACATTTTATGCTATATATTATTTAAATATTCAATAAAAGCCATTAATAATTTAGAAAAATAAATCCATAACTTCTCAATTTAATTAATTTTATTTAATTATTATGTTAATATAATAATTATTGGTGTTTTGTGAGAACTCTTCTTGAAATGCATGATACTATTATAAATGAAAATGATTATATCAATTTAAATTAACATATATATTATTATAATATTTAATGTGATATGTTTTTTTACAAAATGAGTTCCCGTGCGATATCGCACGGATTCTTTTCCTAGTTTTTTTAACAAAAATGAAACAAAATAATCATTTTATAAAAATATATTTTAGAAAATGTATATGTTTATAAATTTTATTATTTAGTAAAATTAACAAAACTTGATTAAATAATAAAATTTTAATCTTATATAAGAGATATGTTAGTTATAATGATTTGATACTATTAATGACTCTTATGTTATTATTGGTTATGTGGTTGTATATAGTTTGAATATATAGTTTTGTATGAATTTACGATATGTTAATCTAAATATTTAAAATGTAAACAACATAACTAAGATTAATTGAGAGTAACACGACTGTAATATTAGTATTGAATTTGAAACATAACAACACATGTATAACTCTTATAAGAATGATATTGTGATATGATCAAACCAATATAATGACCCATCTGTAAAGCACCATCTTCATGGAATAGTAGGTAAACACATCATTTCTAGCTCCATAGATTGAGTGCTCTTTTGTGAGGGAGATGTTTGAGCCTCAATCCAAAATAATGATTCAATTTCTATCAATTTAAAAATTTCTCTAGGATCAATATCTATATTGCTGAACACCTTTTATATAAGATTAAAATTTTATTATTACTTATTATTTTTTTAATTTTGTTAAATAATAAAGTTTAGAAACTTTTATTTAAAAGAAAATTGTATGTGTGGTATACTTGTCTTCCAAACTAAGTGATGTAGAATTCACATCAGTAAAACGATGTGACGACTCGACTAATGTATGATTTCATCATTTTATGAATATACTAGGGGTTAACCCGTGCTTCGCGCAGAATTTGTTTTGTTTTTTTAAGTTTCAAATGCTATTTGTTTTTAAATTTAAAGAGTTGATTATTTACTTTTTAAAATTAATATTCTCATGATATTTTGTATATAAAATCAGAAAATATTGATAGCCTAAGTAGCTACAATTGACTAAATTGCATAATGTCAGAATTGTTATATTTGGTGACATTTTTTTATTTTTTTTAGACGATGTAACTATTTTATTTCTTTTGTGTCATTCAGTGTTATGTGTACCCTTATATGTTCTTTGTCGGTTTGTTGTGTATTGCATCATCCATCTGGACTTTGCAACTATTTATTTGAATTTATATTGTTGCAATCATCTAATGATATTATTTAAATCTGAAATCATTAAAAAAAATTTCGTAAGTAATTGAACACAGTAATCTTACATTTATTTCTTAAATTCTGAAAATAATTTTTTATCTATTTATATTAGTAGCAGGTGCTATAATTGTTTTCCATGTTGCTAAGATTACTGTTATTGTTACGTCGTCATGTAAATGTTGCTTTTCATTCTATAAGTTGTTAACTAACATGGTAATTTAGTTACTCTTAACATTATGAAGCGCATTCTTGATACATTTCGATCATTGGTCCACTTATGTTTTGTTTAGTTCCATTCAAACGTGTCCAAGTATACTTACCGATCTCAAACTCTCTGATCTCTTTTATAATATCATTACTTTCATACAAACCTTTTGTTTTTATAGAGATGTTGTATTCATATATTAGTGCTGTTTTGAAAATATTCTTCTATGCCTCGAATGTAGCTTTCAAGTTGCCACTCGAGAGAAATCATGTATTTGTGCAATTATTTTAGTGGATAGATCGTCAGTGAAGTGTAGGTTGACAAATATAGTAGTTTTGTGCGGGCTAGAATCAATGTTGATTCCATAACACTAAAGACGATTATTCAAAAAAAAAATAGTGATACATGTGAAATAGTGTTCACCTTCTTTAGAGTGTTTTTCAAGGTGCGTGAAATGGTGTTACAATGTCATTTTTTTCTTATGAGTGTTAGCCAATGTCTTAGTGATAGTAATATGCATATTATTTTCATTATTTAATTTGTTAGATTTTGTTACTTTTTTTTTATTAGAAAAATGTTTGATTTTGTATTAGATATTAGTTGTACTTTGCCATCATTTTTATTTTTATTTCTCTAAACTTTAGCTTGTGACCATAAAAGAGGAAAACATACATGTGAGATTTTATTTTGTGCTTTTGGTATGATAAAATATGAAAATAATATATTGTAAATAGATTTTTCTATTTTGTGTTCTTATAATCTTTTTCTATTTATTCTTGATGTCTACATTTATATTTTTACTAAATTATGATTGTTACTAAATTTTCACCAAACTAAATTTATATTATGTATTCTCATTAAATTACTATTCTTGTATTTGTTAAATCTTGTTATTTTTAATTTTTAAATTGATTTGTAATTCTTTATTTTTTTATATATTAATCTTTTTTGTGACTTTATCATTTCCTTTGATTTCTGTTAATTTATCTAAGTTTGAATTTGGTGGAAAAAAAAGAAAACAAATTCCATAATATTTATGTTTTTTTTGTTGCCATAGATTTGATGAAAAGTGAAAAATAATATTTTTTTTTATTCTTATGATTTTTTATTTGTTTTTTAAATTTTATTTTTTTCCCTTTATATTGTGTTATTTTCACTAAATTATTATTTATTGATTAAACTTTTCGATAAACTCAAGTTACACTATGTATTTTAATTAATTTCTTTTTTAAAAATTTTACATGATTCTTTATAAATCTAGATGTTTATTACATATTGATTTTTGTTACAATTTTCCATCATTTATTTTATAAGATTAAATTTAGTGGTCTAAATAGGGAAAAACAAATCATGAGACTATTTTTTGTATATATTCGTTGACATGAGTTCGATGAAACGCGAAAAACAATAACATAAAAAGAGTTTTCTTATATTTTGTTCTTGTGAATTTGTTGTTATTTTTTCAAAAAGAATTTAGTTTTTAAGATTATATTATGTAGTTTACTAAATCATTATAAATTAAAAGAAATTGATGTCGACAGTTTAGTTGGACTAAAAATAAAATATTAATTTTAATTATATTTACGAATCATTATATACTTTGTTAATTAATTTGTTTAAAATATTAAGAAATCAAAATTTTATGACAGTTAAATAATTTTTTTAAAATTATACTTATTTGTCAAATTTTTAGAATATTTTTTTAATGAAGTGGTTTAAAAAGAAACTTTGTTCTCCTTTATATATCAGATTGGGTATAAAATAGCAGCTTTATAGATATCTACAAAAGTTGCAATCCTCGGCAACAATGCTGTTGAAACACAAAAACATCTGTAGATTTATCAATTAAATACAGAAGTTCAAAATACAGGAAGTTTGAGTTTCGTTGGTTTTTTTTCTGTTTTCAATTGTAAGATTCAAACAACAAGCAAAAATACAACATTTGGATTTAGTTCCAGACAAAACCAGTGAATGTTCTTGGTCTTTTGCAGAATCTGAAACTCTGAGATTGTAATCAGTGTAGTTCAGGTGATGGATCATGTCTACAAATGTCTCCACGACATAGCGGACATACTCTGCAGTGGCATGAAAAGCATCATCAGATCTCATTTCATTTACGAAAAAGTCAAAAAAAACGTCATCACAAATCCAGAGTTCCTACCTGTGAATCTCTTTTAGCCATTTATCCACACATGTCATATGGAATTCATGATGGCAAGGAAGCGTCCTTATAGTGTCTCCTTCATCATACTCCACAAGACATATATAACATCTGAAAGATTACAGCAAGAAAATATTTCAACCATAATGAGTCGATATATTAGTAAATAAAAGAACCAGTTCGTAGAGGCATTACTGTGAGGAATCTTCGCTTTGTGATTTAGTATACTGTTTAATAGGTAACAGGTCCACAACTTCGTTAGGTGCGGGGACAGATCCTATTGATGATACTGATGGTTGTTGAGAGGACAATACAACAGATTGCTGATGAATTTCATCAAGAACCTAACAAATGAATACACTATAAACCCTTAGCATATAGAGAGAAAAGCGAGTGTGGTGGCCAAAAGTTGTTAATGTGAAGACATGTGTTTACCTCAAAGAGAGCTTCAGCTAGTAACACTATCCTTGAGATGCTAGCTCTAGCATTTGTTTCGTCGGTTGTTGGTGTTGTTGTTGTTGTTGTGGAACCACGGTTAGTACCTGCGCGACATGTGCAACGACCTGCTTGATCTAGACCTGATAAGACACAAGCTCTATCATGATGGCCTGTGACATTCTCAAACCGGCTTCCTAATCTTTGAAGCGCACGAACCTGTTACATCAGTTTATTAGATCTTCATTTCAACAGCGAGCATCAAAGGATGTAATAATCAAACGAGTTTCCAAACCTGAGATCTTATTCTCCTCCTCCTTTCAAGGAAATCTGATCGGTGTTCTAATAAACCTTGATACCTCCCTTCTCTGACAAGAGGACCTGGCGTCTCGTGATCTTGAACTCCGAATAAGGTCCTTCGAATGCTAGAAGCAGAACGGTTTAGTATTGATGTTGATGTGACAGGAGTGTCCTCTGCTGCTGAGTTATCAGCAGAGAAGAGATCAGTATCATCTTCTCCCTGATGTGAAGGACGGAATGTGAAATCAGAGAGCGAAGACCTGCGAAGAACTCTATCACGGAGTCTTCCAACACTCAAGGTTCTGCTAAAGCTAACATTCCGGTCAATGGAAGGTTCACGAACAACTTGTCTTTCCATACCATTAACTACACGTAAGCTAGTGCCATCTCCATATCTCATGTCTCTAACTACATTGTCAACCACAGGGTTCCTGGGAGACTCAACTCTATCAAGTGAAGGTGAAGTGAGAGCTACTTCTCGAGAGGAAGAGAGTGGATAAGTAGTGTTGAAGGATCTTGAGCTTGAAGCTCTGCTAAGTCTAGAGCTTAGGTTACCAGGAAGGAACTTGAAATGCGAAAAGACTCGACTTGGAGTTGAAGATTCTTGAACCGAACCGCCAACGTTGCTGCTCACAGTTGCTTCTTCATCTTCTTCTTCTTCTTCAAGATCATCATTCTTGTGAGCTTTAAGTTGTTCATCAGCATAGCAATCTTCAGCATCTCCTGAGTCCATTCTTGTCCTTCCGTTACATACCTGGAGAGAGATGTCAATTAAAGATTGAGATATTGTAAGATAAGAGATTGAGAAGGGAACCTGTTGATCAACGTCGTCGTCATCATCGTCACTACTAGTGTGGTGAGAAGAGGAAGCAATGCAAGAAGAGTGAAGAGAACAAAGAAGACTCATTGGTTTTCTCCTCCTTCCACCCGAATCTTCTCTTGTCAAGGATGATTTGCTCCGCCCAGATCCCATCTTCAAAGCAAACTACTTTCTCTGCAGAATATTACATCATTGCCACAATCTTGAATATCAACTCAAAATCCAATCAAAAGTCGCATCGAAGCTCGAATTGGACAATGATAATGTAGACAA
Source organism: Moricandia arvensis (assembly GCA_905132765.1). Lineage (NCBI taxonomy): Eukaryota > Viridiplantae > Streptophyta > Magnoliopsida > Brassicales > Brassicaceae > Moricandia > Moricandia arvensis. Next base: position 21,126 of record CAJHQP010001752.1, read on the forward strand.
GGAAGCCCTAATAATTGAATTTCAGATCTGAATCTCGAAAATAATGCAAAAAGAGTACCTCAGAAAATGCGAGGAGATAATGTTTGTTTATGAAAGAGAGAGAGAGATGCTTTGAACGAAAGGAAACGTTTTTAGGTGATCGGAGTAATCGAAGAAGGAGACAAAGCACCTATCTTCGATTGAAAGAGAGAGAGAGAGACTTTTAAGGGAAGAGTGTGTGTTGTTGTTGTTGTTCGAAGGAGAGGGAACACTAAACCAAACTCCATCTTTAATTTAATTTAAATTAATTTAATTATGAAATTTTATCTTCCTTTAAAAAACAAAATTATGATTGGACACGAATTACGATTACGACTATAATTTAAAAGAAGTATTTGAAACGGTCATACTAGTGATCACTAGCGGTGGAAACAAAAACTTAGATATAATAAGCCTATAAGACCAAACTTAAAGCAAAACTAAGCATGAACTACTTCTCGAAAACCAAAAGAAAATATAAAGGCAAAGGGCACACAAAAAGACATAAAAAACTAACGGATATCTTACCATTTAACACAGAAAAATAAAGCGAGCACTCGAAATTAACGAAGAGAGGAGGGAACAAAAGCAGAGCAGATGTAGAACTTCAAAGCTCATAAACCACAACCAGACGGAAATACAGCTGCAGACTTTTCCTGTGAAGAAAGAATCCCAGGCTTAACAAGAAAAAACGCAAACAAAAATCTAAACCCATATCCACTTTAAAGCAACTCTTTAAATTTAGGACTTTGCATCCCTGCAAGAGGTTAGCTATGGATGTCTGGTTTTATATTGCCCAAAACCCACAAAATTTGTAAACTCATAAAATCAGTAAAATATTTGAGCCTGGTCTGGCTCAACCCAAAAGTATTCTAGATTTATATTCTAAAGATCGATCCGGTCCTAATAAAACTATAGGTTTGTTTTAGGTTTTCCAGGCTTTTTAAAAATAATTTATTATATATTGTATTTGACATTTTTACTATTATAAAACATTTAAGTCTCATAAAAAAATCAGTTCGAAACTATTTTCTTTCAAATATAAAGTCAACTTAAACTTTACTTATTTGAAAAAAAAGTTTTCATAAGTTTTGATATCCTATTATAAACAAATCAAACTTAACAACACTTAAATAATCCAATGTATAATTGAAACTAAGTATATAAAAGAACAAACCTATGCTAAACATAATCAAACGTTCTACACTTTGAATTTTGGCATAAAACATATATTACATGAAGAAGAAGACACATTTGTCTAATTTATAATGTGAATCATGTAATGTGAATCATGTAATGTTCAATTCACGTCTTCCACATTTTCTTTTCTAGTACCTAGATCAAAAATATTGAATATTATGTCAATATCAAAATAGCTTTGACCGCAAGAATGAATCTAACTAAAATGTAAACTTTAGATTTTGCGAGTCGGTCTTACCCAAACTGGTTTAAATCCAAGTGAGCTTGGTCCGAAACCTCCAATTTTAGGATTTATATAACTAAGCTTAAACTCAGTAATTTATAAAATGGATTCGGGCCTATAGGATTTAACTCTCACTGACATGGCTAAGGTGATCTTTTACAAAAACTGAACCATAACAATTAAAGGAGAAATTTTCTTATTTTTCTAAACTAAAGGGCAATGGAAAGAGACAAGTTAAAGATTCATAAAGAAGAAAGCTAATCGAAGATAACCTAATAAGGAAAACGGTTACAAACACACCAACTTCTGAAGGAGCAAAAGACAGAATCAAAAGACAAACCACGATAACATAAAAGAACCTAAAAGCAAAAATCTATGAAATAAAGATGCTTTCCCATTGAGCAGAAAAGGCAGAGCAAACATGAGGAGAAAACCAAGATTGAGAGAGAAATGCTAAAAAGTTTGATGCATCTACACCAAATCAAAAGGGAAAAAAACATATCAATGAGACTCATACAACAACAACAACAAAAAAAGCCGATCACAATTTCCTTTGTCAGTTTTCTTTCAAAACCAATGATGAGCATAACTCATACAGCAACAGCAAAAAATGCAGATAGCGGCAACTTACTGGTCAAACAATACAGCTAGTCATGCTGCTGAACTAATTGCAGGATATGACAACCCATCAAAATGGGTACTCTCTGGTTTTCATCGAAACTCTAAAGAAATATCCAGTATACTGTGAAGTTTGAGGTTCACAATGTCTTCTAATAAGCATAAATATGCTGGCGGGCCTAGGGTTAAGGGGGTGTGGCATGTGCCCCACCCTAAATTATATTTCTCCCATGATAATTAGTATTAAACTTGTATAAATACTCACTTAAACTCAACATTAGTTACAAGAACTTGGTTATGTGCCTCATACCAAAAAAAAATCTGGGTCTGCCTCATCATGCACTAGCAGATCCAGAAGGTCTGAGTTGGCAGGTAATGGCAGTTTTCATTTAAGACTTAGCTTTCTTATTTTTCTGCAAATGTTGTTTCTTTAATCGAAATTTGGTTATCTGTGGGCAGGTGGTCAATCAGTCAATGCAGCTTGCGAAAGGGAATTTTTATTGGTGGTGAGAATGTGATTACTTCTCTCGATAGAGAAGATTGTATGAGACTACTTACAGATTTGGATTACTTTATAAAACACATACATGGTGAGATTTAATATACAAAATCGCCCATGTCTACATTTGCTAAACTTGTGGTTTTTAAAATTAGTTGTATGTTTTTGCAGGTGACACACAGAAATAAAGAGTGGTTGGAAATCAAAACTGCGAGATAGAAGTTGCAGGGTTTAGGGGGATTTAAGTCAAGTCGTTGCTTTGGGCAAAAAAGAAAATTCAAGTCGTTGCTTGAACTTTGAAGCATCAAAATCTGTTTTCGACTTCTTGTTCACAGGGCCTAAATTTGATATTAGATATGTAAACCCCTTCACACTAATTAACACATTTTCCTTTTTTAAGTCTAAAATCTAAATCTCATCCATTATTTATTTACTTTTAAAATTACACATGCGAGACTTATAGTGGTTTTGTTTTTAAATAGTTAAATGCAATTATTCTGAACCCACTCAAGAAGAGCATTGACTTTTTAAGTTTTATTTTGGCAACTTATGTTTTCAAGTAGTCAGTCATTGCTAAGTACAGAGAGTCCATTTTTGAATGAGATGCTCTCTTGTACACGTTTTGTAGTTAATTAAAAATAATAAAAGGTAAAGAGGATAAAGAAAATAGTGTAATAATCTAATAAGCTTTTAGGTTTGAGTTCGGTCCTATCCTTGAAGAATTAAACCGGATTTAGTCAGTAAAAAGTATATTTTGAAAATAGGTAATAGTGTTGTAAGTAGAAAAGAGAGTAGGAATTGGTGTGTCTTATTCAATGAATAATGAGTTCTTTATATAGGATTACAATAGCTTGGAAACCAAGTAGAATTTGGGAAACAAGTAAACTTGACAATCAAGTAAATCTAAGACTTTCCTTAATGGACATCACATAATATTTATAACACTTCTCCTTGATGTCCGTTATATCAAAGTGCTTTCAAAACGTCGTAGATGTTGTCTCGTTAAAAACCTTACAAGGAAAAGCTAGTGGGAAAGAACCATAGTTAAGGGAAAAAGAGTGCAGCGATAATGGCTTCCCTTCATGTGTATAGAAGTCAAATTTTCACTTGAACGAACTTGTAAAACGAAAATCGCCATTGTTCTACAGTGCATGAGTTTTCCTCTGACTTGATTATTTTCTTTGATTCTCTTGATTTCAAAGACTTCAGGTCAGTGATAGACTTTCAACTTTGAAATTATCGTAATCCTCTTTTTGAGTCTATCATTGGTGTGTTCTTTGTTGCCTCGTTAAAATCTTGTCGTGAGAAAAAAACCCAGTGGGATAAAAACCATGATAAGGAAAAATAGTACAACCACACATGATCACATTTCTTCTCCTGGAAGCAATATTTTCATGATGTGCATTCCAATAAAATATATATCTTTTGGGAATTGAGCTTAAATAGAATAAACTCTTTTGATTTCTATTATAATATTTATGTCTTTAGACTTCTGGTTTATAATTATCCTTTGACATAGACAATAATTTCTTAGTCCATTTAGACTTCAAGACAAATCTCTTTGCATACAATCGTCTAACCATTTGTTTTGTACATATGAATTGTTCATGCTATTACTATAAAAGTTACTATTATGACTTTCTTTCTTGTCATGTGAAATCATATTTCCAATCATGAAAATATTAGTAACTTACTCAATAACATTTTAAGTATGGTATTTCATGACCAAACATATACAAACCTTTTAATATATCCCATGAAAGCGAATTTGTTTTAATTCCATCAAAATAGCTAGAGTTCTCTGGAACATGATTTTGATATCATTAGTCATTCATGGATATTGATATTTATTGTGGGTCGTATAATTCAAGTTCTTCCTTTATTTTCAGAATGATAAGGAACTTGAAAGTAGTTTTGTCTACCACATGAGACTAGGTCTCTTCACTATCAATTTCATATTGATCTTTCTTTGGTGCAACGGCTCATTTCTATTCCACTTTTTTGTGTATGGACTTTTGGTCCAATTACTTATCTCTTTCATCAGAGTTTCTATCTTTGTCTATTACTTCTTTCTGATTTGGTTAATCATTTCTTTGTGTACACCTTTTAATAAACTTTCTTTCATGATCCTCTTTCTCATTCATCATATCAACTGCTACTTTGCATGCATAAATATCATCGACGTCGATTTGCTTATCGGTTCCATTTTATTTCATACATGACAAAACTTATTGAGATCTCTTCATTGTCTCAGGTACCTGAATTTCTTTCAGTCATGTTTAACATCTCTTCTGAAGATCGTTCATAAATTTATTTCCTCTTGAACATTATTCATTTATGCTCATTTTCATTTATGAGGATTTTTATCTTTGGAACCAATATGTCTACCACGCTTGCACTAGCAGTTTGATATTGTTCTTCTAGAACATCAATTTTATTGGAGCATTTACAGCTGGTATATGTGACTTGATCACATTGTATTAGGGTCATTAACTGCTTCTGGCAACTGCTTTACTAAGCTATGTAATAGAATTATCTTTTGGACTTCTAATTCACATTCTCTTTAGTCCGAGGATCATAGATTATTCATTCCAACTCATTTTACTTTTCAGCTGTTTATTGTTTTCTCCTTATGTTGGAAATACTTTAATTTTAAAGCATTCAAAACGAGCCTTACTTATATCCTTCGGGGATGGCTCTAGATGCTTAAGTATCAATGGAGATTCGTATCCAACATATGTTCCCAATCTCATTTGAAAACGCATCTTAAGTAAAGCTTTGGGTGGAGCAATTGTGTATATCGCATATCCAACATTCTTAGATGGAAAATAGTTGGTTTCTGACCTAATACCAATGATGGGGAGAATTAGTGATTACTTGTTGGCTTGATGCGAATTAGTGTTGGTCAAGATGTTTAATACTTATTCGAATGATTTTTCTATAGACGCCAAAGACTTGAAAACGTGAACTCACCAATATTATAAAGATGCATGATGGGTGATCAGTACACCAACATCTCCTTTATTTATGTCAAAATTTTATTTGGCTGGTGAAAACCGTATTAGTACATTATCTTATGAGCAATCAACATATGTTAAATTATTCAAAAGAATCTTATGTTTTTTCAGACACATAAATCTTTAAGTATCTTTTCGCATCACTACTGAACCAAAATGGTCTAAACGGTTCATGCCAAGTATTTTGTAAACTTTTGGTTTACTGTTTTTACCTCCATTACACTATCTTTGTGTAGTACAATATATAAGAGAATGTAAATACTTTCTCTAAAATACTTTTAGAGTCTTAAGAATATTTGTGACTGAAATAAATTTAACATTTTCATTCCTTACTGTCTTAGAACTATTTGTCTCAAAATTGCCACGGACTTACTTTAAGAGGGATTCATCAATCTCAATTTAGTGTAAACATAATCTTCTAGATGTTTCACTTATTATAAAATGTGAGATTTTATAATTCTTCCCCTCGAGATGATAACACTACATGTTTATCAATCTCGAATTAAATCTCATTTTAAAATTAATAATATACTTTATTTGGGTCATGTATTCTTTCTTAGATCCTTCTTACTTTTGAGACTTATGAGAATACATTAATATTTATTTACTCTTCTAGAGTATTCATTTATATTCTCTTCTTGAACTTTATATAAACTTTATTACTTTGTAGTGTACTCACAATATTTTTCTTTCATCTTTAGATGAATAAATATCTTTACGTTATTACCATCTTTATTTTCTCAACTTTTAGTGAGAATATGAGTTCTAAAAAAGGAAAATCTTTGAATCATGACCTTATTTATATCCACATTCACGTCTACAACCGCTTTTATGATCACTTTCTTGACCAATGCTATTTATGTGGATTTTGTTTTTCAATATAAAATACTATATTCTCTTCAAGAGAATAGATATAATCCACTAGACAGGATTTATCATCTTACACCAATAGCTCAATGTTTTCTTCAAGGAGACAAGATATAGCTATAAGCTTCTTTAATATCCTTTCTCAAGCATGTATCTGCTGGACAACATTATTTGTGTAAAAATATCTTTGCATCATTGATATTCTTTTCAGGAAATTTTTACCTTTAAACTTAGCTTCCAACATAGTTGAGCTTTATTTACAGACTCAAGGTCTTGTAATCTTTAGATGTAAATATATAATGAGCTTTAGATAATCACATTCATGTGACTATACCTTTTTGGATTGTTCTGTTCAGTCACATTCACTTCAGGAAATTGAGTATAACCAGTTGGACGTAGTCCATGATTTTTCATCAAAAGCTCATTGTTTTGCACAGCCATAAGGACACAAGATATAAGTTGGGAATATTTTTGGAATCCCTTTTCATGGTATTGTGTCTGTAGAACAACATTATTTGCATGAAAAGTGGAGAATGTTTTCTCTAACTTATCAGTTTTCGTGATTTTCTCTCCACATAACTCCAACTTGGAGGTAATTTTGAACAAGACTGAGTTGTAATCACTTACATACTTGAAGTCTTGTAATCTCAGATGTATCCACTCATAACGAGCTTTAGGTAAGATCATAGTTTTTTGGTGGTTGTACCTTTCCTTCAAGTTGTTCCACATGATTTGTGGATCTTTCACAGTCAAGTACTCATTTTTGAGACCTTCATGAAGGTGATGACAAAGGAATATCATAGCCTTTGCTTTATCTTGGCTTTGAGCTATTTCCTTCTAGGATTGTATCCTCAAGTCCCTTTGCACTAAGAGAAAACTCGGCATCTAGTGCTCAAGCTAAATAGTAATCTCCAGTGATATCAAGAACTTCAACTTTCAAAACAAGTAAGATTATACATAGTTAAGTGAAACAATAAAATAATAATCAAACTTTTTAAATAAAATAAAGAAAATGCAATCATCTTTAATAAAAAGTAAATTTAGAACGTAAACTATATATGCATAGATTTGTGTATAAAAATTAAAATGCAATATCAATATTCCATGTTCAATGCATTAACTTTTCTAACAAGTCATATTCCAAACCAATAAATAATTGTAATACTAATCTAATAACCCTATGTCAAATTTTCTAACGTAATAATATGCAGCCGTAAATTAAATACGTGAAACATATGATTTGATGGCATACTATATGTTAAGTATTAAGAGCATTAGATTATATGCAGACGTTCATCAATCACTTGTACCTTAATAAATTAACCAGTATGCATTAAACAATATTCAGCCATATACTAAACAAGTGAATGAATCATGATTACGAATGAATATACTAAATAATATATGAAACATTAAACATGTCACTAAATGAAGAAGCATCGTAGTAATTCTATAAGAAAATAAATAATGTGTTATGCAGTAACGTGATGACTTTCATTAGTAAAATATAAGCATCACATATGATTAACAAATAGAGCACATACGATTGAGCATTAGCTTATAAACATCGACAAGATCTTTTTCAATCGAATGATTTTCTTTCCTTGAAACAAGGGTAGTTCAACATTGTCGACTAAAGCTCCTAAGCTCATATTGTGTATGAATCTATTCTTACAAACCATAAATTGATAATAAGCATGGTTTGAAGAAGGATTGGATATAAGCTAAAAATATAACATAACTAACCTATTAGCTTAAGATCGCTAGAGCTTCGAGCTGATAACGTGTTGTAAGTAAAGAAGAGAAGAGAGGAATTGATGTGTCTTATTCAATGAGTAATGAATCCTTTATATAGGATTACAATAGCTTGGGAACAAAGTAGAACTTGGGATACAAGTAAACTTGACAATCAAGTAAATCTAAAACTTTCCTTAATGGACATCACAAAATATTCATAACAATTACTTTTTTTGACTAAGAAAAAATAAGATATTAGTTTTTTTTACTAAGAAAATAAATATCATTTGTCATCTCCATCCAATTAGTTCATCTCGATAAATCATCTAAATGGATTTATCTTTGTTTCTTCTCTATTTCTATCCAGATGAGTTTAGTAAACAAATTATTAAAATGTTTTGTTTTGATTTAATTATTAATTATAACTATACTAAATTTTATTACTTAGTCTAATATATTTACATAATTATTTTAAAATTAGCATTTTGACATTCATAAATTACTATTTCATTCAAATTTATAAATTTTTATTTAGATTTGTATAAACTATTTACTACAATAATAATTTCTAATAAAAAAAATTTACTTTAAAACTTTAAAGTTTCAAACTAAAAAGACTATGAATAATAAACTGATTATAATATTCAAATAAATATATCTAAAATTAGTTTTGCATTTTTTGTGGAAAACACAATTTTTTACGGAAATTGCGATTTTCCAGTTTTGGGCGGGAAACGCGATTTCTGGTTACTGGCGAAAAACGAGATTTCCGGTTTCAACAGAAAACCATAATTTTCTATTTAATGGGAAAATAAGATTTTCCTGTTTTGGCGGGAAAGCGAGATTTTCCGGTTTTGCCAAAAAACAAAATTTTTATTTTGGCGGGAAAATTTGAATTTTCTGGTTGTGGAAGAAAAACGAGGTTTGGTTTGGCGGGAAGGGGACTTTTTGATTTTGGTGGGAAATGAGATTTTTGGATTTTGAGGAAAATGAGATTTTCGGTTTTGGCGGGAAAACGCGATTTTTGGTTTTTGCGGGAAATTTTATTTTTTGGTTTTTGGCACGAAAATACGTTTTTTTTTTGCGGGAAAATGCAATTTTTGGTTTTTTCAGGAAACCGAGATGTTTTTAGTTTTGACGGGAAAAAAATTCATTTTTTGCGGGAAAACAATTTTTTTTGGTTTTGGTGGAAAAACAAGATGTTTTGGTTTTGGCTAGGAAAACAAGATGTTTTGGTTTTAGCAGAAAAACGAGATTTTCAGTTTTGGTAGAAAAACTTTATTTTGGCGAGAAAAACACGATCTTTTGGTTTTGGCGAAAAAAATATGTGATTTCGGTTTTGGCGAGGAAAACGCGAATTTATCATTTTTGTGGTTTTGGCGGGAAAATATCTTTTGTGGTTTTGCGGGAAAATTCCTTTTTGTGGTTTTGCTGGAAAATTCCTTTTTGTGGTTTTGTCATTTTTTGTGAGTGTGAAAATGATAGTGGGTTTAGGTTTGTAATTTATCAATTATATTTGGGGTATTATAGACAATATACCATTTTGACAGAATCATCTCCATCGAAATGGTTCAATTTGAATCAGCTAACTGATTTTCAAAATTAAGCCTAAATTTTTAAAACTCATCTAAATGAGTCATTCAGCTGACTTTTGTACTTTTAAGTCTAAACAAATAACACTCTTATTTCCATCCACATGACTCATCTGGAAGGTGAAACAAATAGCCCCTAAATTGGTTGAATCCAATTTCAATTATGTCATTAACTTTGGTCTAAAGTTACATATTTTCTTGTACTATTTCAAACAGACTTCTCAGTATTGTATTCTGAAAAGTTCTATATAAAACTTAGAAGAGCATGTATAACTTAGTATATAGAACGCACAGAAGAGCTATAGAGGGACTTAGAAATGAATTGTTAGCCAATAAACTTAAAATTGTGTGTTGTTAACTCCAATCAGGCAAAAGAACTCCTAAGCCACAACTATAATTAAAGCAACACAAGAATATTATTCAAATTATTGGAAATTCTACTACCAACGGTGTATTGACATAAGAGAATAGAGTACATAAATGAAACCAAGGTTTAGAGGATTAAAGCGTTTAGCCATGCGAGACTTTTAAAACCAAGGTTTACAGTATTTTTAGTATAAAGGGAAAAAATCAGTTTGATAATTATAAACCCATATTTTCTAAAATGTTCAAATAAAGTATTTAGAGTGTAATCCACGTATGTTCAATCCAGCTTTATTATTATGTCATTCAGCAAAACGGATTCTCTCGGCAACAATCATAATTAAATTCACAAATCACAATAATCATTATAGACACGTTAATATATGCTACTTTGTATTATTTTGTTTCTATATATACACTATCCAAAATGGCACAAAACAATTTGCAAAAAGGAAACCACTAATATTATTCTTGAATAAACCATTATCGAAACCAAAACGAATCTGAAAAAAGGATAAAACTCCAATTTCTTTTTTTTTTAATTCCTTGAAAACTTGCTATAAGTCCTATTGGGAACCATAATAAAAATGATAAACTTCAATTTCGATAGTTTCTAAACAAACAAAAAAACTGAAAATAAAATTCACATGATTAAGGTAAAATCAATTTCGATAGCTTCTTGAACTCATACCAGATATTTGATGAGTGTTGTAGAAGTTTTAAAGATTTATTTTGTTAATCTTTGTTAATCTATCTCTTAATCTATTGATTATTCAATCTATTATGGGTTTGTGTGGTTTCATGTAGATTAATGAGTAATTTTTTTAGTTTTTGGGTTTGGTAGATATGGTGATTGATATTATGTGTTTAATCTATATGATATTTACTTGATTAGTGTGTTAATGCTAGATTAAGGTTGAGAAATTATAAATTAGATTGTAGGTTGTTTCATGCCCGTAAGTTATTCGATGAAATGTTTGAATAAACTAATCAATGTGATTTACTTACTTAGTCAACGAGAGTTGATTCTAGGGTTGTTTATTGGCTACTGGGACTTGAATTTTATGGACGCTTGATGGTAATTAACGAATGGAAATTGATGTTAAGAGCTTGGCTAGCATAGGAGTTATTGTCACGGGAGTAGATTAGCTTAAATTAGTGATCCTAGGCATAAAGATAAGAAATTATTGATTGTTTAAGCATCATAGGTTAGTATTTGATCATTCTAATCAGTAACCATGACCCAAGAACTTGTCTTTCTTTGATTTTAGACGGTTTGACTTTGAATTGACTTTTGTTGACTTTTTGTAGACTTTCTATTTTGATAGTTTAGATCAAAAACTTATTCTATTTGTTTAGATTATGAAGTTTGTGTATTCCTAGTGTGGATTTGATCTTAAAGTGCTACAAGGACATACCATTCGATAGTGGTATTGTTTGCACAATAGGTTAATTGGTGTGTGTGTAAACGCACTAGTCAAACTACAAACTCTATGGTCCTATATGCAAGAAAGTCATAATTAGTAGAGATGTAATATTTGAAGAGGACAAAAATGGAAAATTTGTTGTCGCATGTTCAAGTCAAATGATATGAATGAAAAGGGTGTTGAAAAAGAGTTGGTTTTGTGGTAGTGGAAATCTAATCATCTTATGTGAAAATAGTTCAAAAATCAAGTTGTCAAAGAATCTTGAAATGCATGGAAAGAGGAAACACATCGATGTAAGATTTCACTTCCTGCATCATTTGGTGAATGAAGGAGCTATTCGACAGAAATTTTGTGGAACTGAACAAGTAGCAGACATATTCACCGAGCCATAGAAGCTGGAGACGTTTCAAGAGCTGAACGTTAATAATAAACCGAAATTAAACTAACATTATCTTGTTTAAGAGAGGGAATTATAAGATTAAGTATAGTTTGAATTGTGTGTGATTATTTAGGAATGTTTGTTGCTTTTCTATATTGTCTATGACTTAATCATGTTTACCATTTTCCATATTTATTTTTTTCGTTTTCATGTAAGACTTATACACCATTGTTCTTTACATAGGAAAGTTCTAACACCTAACACCATTTAAGTGTGAAAATCACACCATTTTACTGGAGTTTTAGTACTAAATTGTTTCCTTTCTCTAGCCAAAACACCAAATTTCAAACAAAAACTAGATTTTTTAATTTTTATATTATTAAGTTACAAACTTTTATTACTTAATATATAATATAATTAATTTTTATGTAATTATATACATAAAATTATATTTCACCAAAGTATTGTTTGAGAAAAATAAATATTCACTATTTTAACATCTAATAATATTAAAATATTAAATAGAAAAATCTGATTCAATAGGTATATATTTTTACTATTTTATATGTATTTTTATCAGGGATATTTATTTAATTTAATATTTTATTAAAAATAAGTAAATAATATTTAGCATAGTGAATAATAGTACACTAAATTTGGTGAGATACTTTAACTTTACATTAAAATGGTATAATTTTTAGATATAGGTTAGAAAGATTCTGTTGTAAATATTTAACATATATATTAATTAATCTCAGAGTATTTTGAGCTTATGTAAAGGTCCAAATTAATTTTTAAGGGAATTTACGGTTCACAAATGGACCATCTCTCAATATATTTAAAAATACGCCGTAAATAATGATCTATATTTAGATGGCTACATATGAAATTAATAATTTTGCAATGCAAAAAGAATCGATCTTTGGCTTAGACGAACAAGAGATTTTTCATTTAGTGGAAAGATGATGTGGTTAAAATTCTCCAAGTTCGTGTATATACTATATTGTATTAAAATAGTGTTTTACCGTTAGATTGGTAATGATCTTAATGAACAAAGTATTGTATTGTAGTTTTCAAACTTTTTGTGTGTTCAACTATTTCTTTCTGCGTTCAACTGTTAAGTCTAACGTTTTAATTTTCAAGTCCAAGATACAATAAAAACTCCTAATTACAGGTAAAATATAATACAAGTATTTTAAGACTCACACTATGCACGGAATGAACATTATATACAAAATTTACTTTAATATACTATTATTTATTTTACGTTTTCACATATTATAAAACTAAAAAATAGTAAATATATATTAAATAATTTAGAAAAATAATTAACTATTACATATGTAATTAAATTTAGCACAAGCACATCAAAATAGTCACTTTTGTTTATTTACAATCATTTTATGGTAAATAAATCTAAACGATCACTTATATATATTTTGTATGAATATAATTAAATTTAAATGATATTAACATAGATATTTAATATATTTTAATATGTTTATCTATTAAATGAGACTTATTCATATGATTTTATAACAAAATTGTGAACCCATGATAGTAAATTTTTCATTGTGGAACTTTTAATATTTTTAATAATATAATCATTCTTGAAAATCATTTTAAATTTCAAAATTAAAATTTTAAATTTAAATGATATTAAATTTTGAATTCATGTCCAATGCAAATTTTGAAATTAAAATATTTATGTATTTTTTATATTGTATATACTTGAATATATATATATATACATACTATTTTGAATACCTATTAAATGAAACTTTTGTACTCATATGGTTTTATGATCATTTATATGAGTCATTTATATATTTTATAATAAAAAAAATTAAACCACTGATCAAATTTTTTTTACTTTGTGACTTTTAACAATTTTAATAATTTATAGTTATTTTTAAAATTTAAATTATAATATATATGAAAAATGTGAGTTTTATTATATGGTTATATAATTGTTATTTTATGTTATTAATATAAAATAAATATAAATGATGGAAGATATAAAAAAATTTATCAAAATTTTAGTATTAAAACCATTAATTGTCATATATATATTTTTTAATCATATGAAGTAATTCTATAATTTTTTTTAGGAAAGAAGAAAACACATTAATGATGAGGGTGATTGGTTCGGTTGTAACTGTAAAAAATTTGCTATAGAATTTAGTCTGTCAAATTCTTTTATTTAGTTTTAAGTGATGTAGTTTAAAATTTATTGCTATATCAATATATTTCTTACGGCTAAAAAGATGAAGCTTTAGACAATAAAGCTATTACAACCATTTTTATTATTTTCCTGTAGTTTAAAAACCAAATATAAAACATGATTGGTGATTTTAAAGGTTGTAAAGAAAAGTTAAAACTAAAATCACATCATACAGCCTAACCATTCACATCTTATATAGTATAAATTAAATTTATAATTAGTTTAGTAAAAACTATACTATAAATTTAATAGATCAACATATTTCTCTAAAAATTTTGAAAAAACATTTTAGTAATAACATGTGTCATAACTAAAATATTTATAATGCTTCCGTTTTAATATATAAGCAAATTACCTCCCCCAAAAAGTGGTTAGTAGGTAAGTACCGTGACGCAAGTGGTTACGCTTTCGACGGCAAAAAGAATATAATGTTTTTGATAAAGTAACTTCTCGTAGGATGAAAAATAAGCTTCCTTCGTGACATATATCGGAAGAAATTTGAGAAAACTAGAAATATCATGATTTTCTTTTATATCTAAATCTTTGGGAGAGGGTGCAAGAATTTCTTTCATGTTCATTTGATAATATTATGAAACAGTTATTACATTTATTTTTGAAAATAAACAGCTCCAAAAATATTTTTAAAAACTAATAAACTAAGTTTAAAAAAGAAATTACTAATGCTTTTGAGCAGAAGTGCAATGAGATGGGATGTAATTATGATCAGACGGTCTAAACTTAAGCTCACAGCCAAGGTTACATTCGAACTTGACCGATCCTACTGGCCCGACTCGCCATCGAGCCTTTGACCCACCTGTGAGCTCAAAAGAAATCACATCTTGTTTAAACGCGTAGTCTATGGCTTCCTTCATTGATGGACTAAATGGTATTGGAGATGACTGAACCACGTAATGAGAGGAAACTGATTGCTCTTTAGCAACTTCAAACTCGTGCTGTACTAAATACGCTATTATTTTACCTTCATAGCTTAGCTTAAATTTTGATTCTTCAAACAACGCGTGAGCCTTAGCATTATGGTTTTCTGCTCGAATCACAATCGTTAACTGCGTCTGCATGACTCCAACTATATCATACCTGGTTCAATAAAGCCAAAAAGAAAAAAAAAACACAAGAAACCGATCACTAATGCTCAATTTTTCAAGATAAAGACAAAGGGAAGAGTCTTAGTTTACTTTAAGAGGTCGAGGTGAGCATACTCGACGCTAATTATTGGAACTCGCGGGTGAATGACCATGTAACCAACGAAGATTGCAATGCCACCAAATATCACAGCAACAGAGATGATGGCACAGATGATGCCTGCACACCAGATGAAAGGGCTTGTAGCATGGGTAGATGACAATCTGGGCATTATTATGTGGCTCTAGGACTCGGGTTTTGGTTAAGGATTGATGAGAAAGCATCCGGGCTGGGACCAAGTTCTTGGCTTTTTGGTGAGAGGTTTGAGAGAGGATATAGAAACTAACTCTAGTTGGTGGGGAAAGCCTTGGTATCTTTCTTTCCCTTGGTGTAAAGGCGAAGATGGGTTTTGCAAGTAACTTACATAATTGTATAAAGTTTATAGACATCATAGACTTTTAAGGAATCTTCTAATATAGTGCCTAATGTGCTTTTTCGTTATATATAAAAGGAGAAATTCTTAACTTGTAAGTGTTAAAAATTTGCTTTATGTTTATATGTATATTAAAATATTTAATAAGAAAGCATATGAAGTATTTCTCTATATTTAATGGTTTGCATATACCAAAAGGTTCATGTTACTTTTTGTTACTCTACATTGAGAACCAACATTCTCTCCTGAGGCTTAAGCAAGGAACTTCAGATCAGAAACGTATATTTTTGCCTTGGCCTCTCCCAGAAGGCTGAAACTAGTAATAACGTTGACTGTTGCGTCCAATATCATATAGAAAATGTTAACTAAGATAACTTCAAGAGCATGAGAATCAGATCTTCATAGAAATGAATACCTTTGTCTTCCCCTATTCACTAGGCTCAACTGCAGTCTCTTCCCTTTGATTAATTTGATTTTTTTCCCCGAGAAAAACCCATAGTTCACTCTTCTTGAACTTTTCATTCATTGCCTGAAAATCAAATTCTTCAGTGAACTCAATGCTAGAACTAAGGATTCGAGACTGCAACACATTTATACCCATTAAAAAAGGAACCAAATTAGAAACTGTATTGCACAAAGAATAAAAACAGCAATAGCGCTTGATATGTGGCTATATGATCACTGGTAGTGAGCTATGAATCTAAGAGCAAGTTTATTGGTAGAACACTTAAAGTGTCCCTTAAGTGGGCCATAATTAATTTTTAAATATTAAAATTAAAGTAAGGGATTTTGTTAAGGGACACATAATTAAAGTGGTTTATTGGTAATATCTTCATTAAAGTATTTTCATTCATTTCTATCTACCCACAATCTATTTAAGACAACCATAATGTCAGTCTAACCACTTAAACATGTGACATGTGGTGTTAAGGGATGTGTATTCGCTCCCTTCATTAAGGGACGTTTATTCAATTAATCTCCTTTTTTCATTTATTTTTAATTAAAATAAGACTAAGGGACCATGTTAAGGAACCACGATAAACGTGGTCTAAGAGCTAATGTAACTGATATGTAGAGTCATTTTTGGATCCAAGAGGCCCAAGAAGGTTAACAACAAAGAGTGATTATGGGCTTTATTTGTTAGTATGTTGTTTAATGTTTTACTAGGTGTTTTTCTCTACCATGTGCAGTATAATTTTTTAATTTAAATTATATTTTCAAAATAAATTTGGTTAATATTTTAATTTTGTTATTTTATATCAATATTTTAATATAATTTTCAATTAATTAAACATGAAATTAATATAAAAGAATAATTTAATTTATTCAAATTATATTGAAAATATATTATATATATGTATATATTTAAAACTGTAATCTTAAATAGATTTTCATTTATTTCATTGGATTAAGATATATTAATAAATTTTTTAAAAATTAGGAAAATAATATAAAATGTAAAATTATCAGAAGATAAAAGGTAAAACTAAATAGAATTTTTAAAACTCGTAGATATAAAAAATGGTATTAATAAAAAAAATATTTTTTAAAATATATAAATTTTATTTAGTAATAAACATTGTAGAATTATAAAAATAGATAAAAATAATATTTCAAAATTTTAAAATAATATTATATTATCTAATGTTATATTTACATATATATTATATTAATGATGATATATTAGTTATTACCATATTTAAAAAAAATGATTTAATGATGATGTATAAGTTATTACCATATTTAAAAAGGTTTACCAAAATTAAAAATAAACATTAACTCTAATGGTCCATGTCATATTTTGCCTTAAGCCATGTCATATTTTAGGTGTGCTATGTCATCATTTTTTTATGAAATTGAATGTGATGATGACAAATGTCAAAATCACTTCACAAATAATGTCTAGGAGATAATATGTCGTTTCATTTAGGGTTGGACATAAGGATTATATAAGGATGTGTGAGGGAGGGTGAGATCTTTATCAAAGAGTTCGATCATCATGTTCATGGGGAGGTTGAGAAACTCTTTTTAATTCTCTCAAACTTGTTACCAGTTTATTATCTATAGAAAGTTGGTTCAATTATTCATCTCAGCCTAGAGTTGATACGTTAATCGTACCAACATGGTATCAAAGCAAGGATGAGCCATTGGGACGATGATTGAGGTGACATTCTTATATGGAGAAGATCTAGGGAAGTGGTTGGTGTGGATCGACGGTACGACCTTCATGTTGTAGAACCAGGGCCTGTGACTATTGCATTGAATGGTGTATGGGGTATGTCGGTCTATCACGATGAAATCGACGATTCTTCGAATGTCTCCCATGGTTACCGCTAACTCGATATATCCGAGGGAGTATGTAGTTTCACCGGTAAAGCCAATGAGCGGTATAGTTCCTAATTTAACAATGATTTAGTGTAACTCATTCGTTTAAAAGAGTCATAGAATAGGATATCAACCGAGCTTCCCTTATCGACCATCACTCGTGAAAGCTCGCATCCAGGGTCCAGGCATATGATTAGGGCATCGTCATGTGTTTTCCTGAAGTCGGCTGTCTCATGCACATGAAGGGTTATTTCGTGATCAAAACTGGTGATCGGTTCTCGAATTCCAATGTTGTTATGGGCCTTTCTTTGGTATTCCTTATCGAGTTGACAGAATTGCAAAATTTTGATCCTTTGTTGATGAAATTGATTCACTTTTTGGTAGGTTACATCCCTTTTTTGGTGGGTAGTACGAACTTTTCAGTGGGCAGTACCTTGGGCCGCCAAACAGATTGAAGTCGTGAGACGTCGAGCTGTTTTCACGGTAGGTACTCTTCTTTCGTGTTGGGTGAGATGTTTTTAATAATTCTCGGACTCTGAACATTCGTGGAGCTCGATTCTTTTTGGTGGCTTTTTCAAAGCGTCGTGCGGCTATCGTTTTATCGGCGTAAGAGGCAGAACCAAGACCTTGCTAGCTGTTTTTTTGGAATCTCAAGATGTTGGACTTCCACCGTTATATAGATGTGGGAAGCGACGTCGTTGGATAGTCCATCTTTAAGGGTAATTTGGCTGGATTCATCGTCTTTTGCTGGTGTCGATGGCTCCCCCACAGAATCACATCGACTCTCTTTTTAAGGGCTGGCAGGGGCGAGCTCGGTGTTTCCTCTTTGACTTCTCGGTTCCTCTTGCTGGAGATGATTATTACTTTGTGATTTTTTTCGGCATCACTAAGGCCTCTTCCTTTTTGGAGTTGTTGTCATTTTCTTCTTCTTTATTGTTCTTATTTCTGAGCATACCTCGGTATCCCTTTGTAGAGTGGCCTTTTTTGTAAAAGTTTCAGAACTTGCTAGTGTCGTAGGTGGATGGTTTGCTCTGGTTCGGGCTGTTGACCGTGAAGAAGTGTTGTCCTCTGGTGGGTGGCTCCTTTCGGTTTGGTGGTTTCTTATTAACATTAGGGTTATTCTTGATTACATTGTATTTTTCTTTAGAGTAGAAACCTCCTCTTCGTGGGCCACGAAATATGACGACCAATGGAGAGCGTCGTCTAGTGATGTCAGTGACCTTACTGACATTTATTCCTTGAATCTTGACGAGAATCACACTATGTTCTTGGGGCTGTGAGGGCCAGCCCTTCGTTGAGGTGCCAGATTCAGACTTTGATATCTCTAAACTTGGTGATGTACGATCTCAATGATTTGAATGGTACTTGTTTTAGGTTCCATAGGTCTGCTTCTAAAGTCTTCGTTCCGACGAAGACCGAATATTACTTTAAGAATGCAGATACAAGTTGGGTGAAGTTATCAATGAAATTTCCTTTGAGTCCTGCGAACCATTCAAGAGCGGTTCTAGTCAGGTTTTCGGCAAAAAATCAGCAATAGTCGGTTTCTTTCTCATCATCGGTCAGATGATCTTGAGACATGGCTACTTAGAAGGCTTCGACATGAGACATTGGGTCGGTATTCCCGGAGTACTCCCATAATCTGATTTTCCTATGTTGCATAGTCTTACACTTGCTATTTAGTTCGTAAAAAGGTTTTGTCGCGTTTCTTCTATCACGCATTCTATGTCGGGGCCAAACTTGTTGCCATATGCATGATTTCATGGATTCTTCGAAGATCGATGTTTTTTTTCTCGACATAACTTTGAAAATTTTCTACGTTGATGATGTTTTGCTAGTCGATCGTTCAGTTTGATGAAGTTATAAGGAATGTTTTCTTCAACTCGTGCTCTGTTCTCGGGAAAAAAACCATTGGGGATGAATATGCAACCGTTGTTTTGGGAGTCCCATTACTGGGAGCTTGAAAGTTCAATGGGCTCTCCCGCGATCGTTTTTCGGGTTGCCTTTTGGCTGGCCCAATCGATGCCCGCGTTGGCAGGCTTTCATGCTCATACTTCCTTGTTTGCACTTCTTCCAATCTGCTAAAGCTCATAATGCGATGGATCATCCAAGATCGAGGTGCCGGCCTCGATGTTTCTTCAATCTCAAAGAAAAACAAATCATGAGCTGGCAAAATTGGGAGTATTGGGTGCTCCTTGGTGATGCATTCTAGGCATAGGTCTGCGATATGCGAATTACTATCAGTCGCAAGGTTGCTCGAGTGCTTCAGCATGTTGCGCTGCGAGGTCCCTCTTGGCTTGCTCTAATCGGTTGATTACAGTTTAATGAGCGATCTCTTGACTTCGGGAATAGTCGATGAGGGTGGAGAGAATGCTCTGCAGCTCAGCCACTTCTTCACAAGTCTGCACTATTGGCAGGGGGATATCGGTCTTGGTGCATGAGTTTGATTACTAGGATCGGCCCTGATTGCGCTTTCATTTGGTCGGTTTTAAACTTGCAGAATAAGGCATTCGTGGATGATGGATCCCGAGTTATTCACGGGCATTGATGCTTGCTGCGGCTGGTCTCCTCCATCGGCTGCAGCCATATTGGTTTGTTCAATGCGCGTGGGAAAAGTTTGATTTCGTTTCTCGTGTCCGGTATAGAAGACTGACATTGTCGGTTCGTGGTTCGGTAGAGCTAGAAGGGATGGGTGTGGGATCCATGATTATGCTTATGAACCTTAGATCGGATTCTTAGCGAGGACGCTTTATCGTTTATATTTCTTACAAATGACAACAAAATGTGGCTCTTAAAATCCACACTAAATATTTGGTAGTGTATGCAATATATTAGGGAAGATAAAAATTTTGGAAACGATATGCTCAGAATGCAACAATGTAATCAGACTCGAATTGACAAAAATGGATTTATATATATATATATATATCTTAAAAGGGGTTTACCATGTATGTGGATCAAATTAAACAAGACTAAAGACAAGGTAAAGGACGAGGTCGAAATAGTTAAGCTGAGAGCTCGAGGATGATGATAAGTATGCGTGTAGAAAGTGTGTCCCCCTCTCTCTGCTCTCGTTTCCCTTTTATAGCCCTCAATATTTCATCTTCTTCTTGACGTTGCGATCCCGGAAATCCAGGAGACTTGGTGGTTACCACGAATCCCGTAGTTCCTTGGTGAATATCCCTTTTGATTTGGCGTTTTTGGTTTTTACGATCATGCGAACTTGGGTTCTGGTCCTGGTCGAGATCGGGATTAATCCTCGAATATCGACCTCCGTTTGGATTTACCTCTAGGCCGAGATCTTGAGGTCATTGTCAATTTTGTTTTTTCAGGCTCTAACCATACATAATATGGACTAAACGTCGGCCATATCCCTTTTGACATTTGTGTATACTGCAAATTCCAAGTGATTACATACTCCAAACTTTTTTGTATGCTAATTAACATCAACCTTACTACCTACGACCTTGATCATCAGAATTTGAATACGTAAAATATTCAATTTCTTTTTGTTGGTGCATTAAAAATGGTTCATTTGGACTTTTTTGGATAAAATGTTATATTTTATACTAATTTTAGTTTTCAACAAAAATTACAATGAAAACGAGTAACGGATAAACGAAAATAAAACTACACAACTAAGCCAACTAAACTTTGACTACAACAAGGAGTCAAGGACCATCAAAGCAAAGGTACTTAACTATAAGGAAGAAAAAGAGAGGTAGTGAATCAGGCTCGGACATATAAAGCCGAGAATGAACGATAAAGTCTCTTGGTTGCCACGAGCTACCGATTTACGCTTGATAAAGTTGTTACGTACATAAGTCCTGCAATTTCAGTGATATACCTCGCGCTTCTGTTCTATGATTTTTGACACAAAATATCATACATGAAAAGTTTAGTTAGGATCATGTTGTAAGCATGATAATAGAAGTTAACAAAATTAGTTATTAAACAATATTTTGGTGACAACTGCAAATTTTGTTGGAAACTTGCTTTGAGCATTACGTAAATCAATGTAGACTAGGTATTTTCGTGCCCAATATGCATGATAATTTTTTTAACTTAAATTATATTTTAGAATGAAATTTGGTTAATATTCTAAATTTTGTTATTTTATTTCATTATTTTAATATAAATTTTCATTTAGTTAAACATAAAATTAATATAATTAAAAAAATTATTTATTTAAATTATATTAAAAATATATTATATATGTATATATTTAAAATTATAATCTTAAATAGATTTTTATTTATTTCTTTGGATTAAGATATATTTAAAAAACTTG
Organism: Moricandia arvensis; assembly: GCA_905132765.1. Taxonomy (NCBI): domain Eukaryota; kingdom Viridiplantae; phylum Streptophyta; class Magnoliopsida; order Brassicales; family Brassicaceae; genus Moricandia; species Moricandia arvensis. The sequence goes on from CAJHQP010001752.1 coordinate 43,476, forward strand.
TATAAAATTAGGAAAATGATATAAAATGTAAAAATTATCAAAATATAAAAGATTAAACTAAACATAATTTTTAATCTCGTAGATATAAAAAGAAAAAAATGGTATTAATAAAGAAAATTATTATTTTTAGAAGATTGTATAATTTGAAAATTTTGTTTAGTAATAAACATTGTAGAATTATAAAAATAGATAAAAATAATAATTCAAAATATTTGTAAACATTATCATATTTTTAATGTTATATTTATTTAATGATGATATATCAATTATTACCATATTTTAAAAGTTTATTTAATGAAAATATATAAGTTATTACCATATTTTAAAAAGTTTATTTAATGATGATATAAGTTATTACCATATTTTTAAAAGTTTACCAAATGTAAAATAAACATTAAATATGATTATTCATGTCACATTTTGCCTTAAACCATGTCATCTTTTTGGTACGTCAAATCATCATTTTTGTGAAATTGAATGTGATGATGACACATGTCAAAATCACTTCACAAATAATGTTTAGGGGATTACATCGATATCAAAAGAATTTACAATTAAAAAGAAATGACAGAAAAAATACAAAAATAACATTAAACTTCTCTATAACCTATTTAATTCTCTACATTTCCTAAACCTAAACTTAAAATTTCTATAAAAGAATAAAATATCACTGAAATCTATGTACAGTTGAGAGTCCTCTTTGGGTTCTTTTCCTTCTTGTTCCTTTTTCATTTTGTTTTGTTTATCTCTTAATATGGAAAGAATTCTTCACTTCCTAATTTTAGAGAGTTAAAAGGTATTGTAATTATCTTCATACGCTAATCTCTGGTTTTCGTTCCAAAACAATAGGTAAACCATTCTGGGGAAGAGCAAATGGTCCATATTGAATTTCGTCACTTGGTCCTACGATTGACCACCTGAAAATTACCAAAAAAATCACTTGTAAGAAAAGAAAACTTTCCAAAAGAAGACTAATCCAACTCTGTTTCACGTCTATGTCAAAAATGACTATAATGATTTGTAGCTAACCTGTACTTAGTGGTGAGGTGATGAACTAGAATGGAGATTTCAAGTTTAGCTAACTCATTGCCCGGACAAGAATGGATTCCATTTCCAAATGGCATGAATGTATTAGGTTTTGGTGCAACTTCGAATCTTGATGGATCAAATTTTCCGGGATCCGAAAAGAAATCAGCATTGTGATGAATGTTTCTGAATAGTGGCAATACTTTCCACCCCTTTGGTATCAAGTATCCTGTAGAAAAATATAAAACATATTCAAGATATTAGCATATTTCTTTTGTAACATATTGATGATATAGACACGATCTGATATGTTTATGTTTGTACATACCTTCGTATTCAACATCTTCCACAGCTTCTCTGAATGTGAAAGATAAGATTGTAGCAACTCTCATTGTCTCTTGGACGACTCTAGAAGTAAGTGTCATCTTCCTTGTATCTTCCCAAGTGAGACCCTCTCCTTCCTTTCTACCTTTCTTTATGGCCATTTGTTCTTCCTGTTTTACCAAACAAAAAAACCGTAAATTTACGAAACTGCCACTCCTTTATGAGATCTTTTAAGTGTCCTTTTCTTAAAACATGTACTTACAGTGACAGCTTCTAGGACAGTTGGATTATCTGCTAAGTACTTGAGGATCCACGTCAGCACACTCGCGGTCGTGTCTCTTGCCGCGAAAATAACTCCGATTATGTTGTCGGCGATTTGCTCATCGGTTAAACCTTCTTTGTCTTCCATGAATGACCCGAGAAGATCCTTGTGCGTCGGCTGGTTTTGTCTTCTTTTCGATAAGATGTTAGCGAGGATATGAGCTAGCTCCTTACGAGCTTTCATGGCTTTGTGGAATAGTGTTCCGGGGAGATTGATCGGCATCGAGTTGTAGCCTTTCTCAAGAATGTAGTAGCATCGTTTTAGATCTTCTCTGTAAAAGACTGCGTCTTCTCCGAGTATTGAGATCAACGCTACATTGAAAGTGTACTGTTGACACAAAAAGATCGAGTCAGAAACAGAAAAACAGGGGAAGCTCTGTTTTTAAGACATAGACAAAAAAGTGTAGGGCTCTTACTGTTTTCATTTCTTGGTAAGTGTTGAGTTGAGCTCCATCCCAAGAACTGAGCGAATCCTGAGCGATTGATTCAATGTTAGGGACCATGTTTCTGACTGAATCAGGCATGAAAGCTCTTAAGACGAGCTTTCTGAGTTTAGCATGGTAATCTCCTTGGTGGAAGAAGATGGCTTGCTTGCCAAGCATCCTCTCTTTGCTCGCCGGAAAAGTAGGTTTAAACAAATGAGACTTGGTAACCAATACGAATTTCGCTGCTTCAGGGCTTGAGATCATTACACATGGACATCCTAATACATGAGTCTTGAACACCGATCCGTATCTGTTTTTACCATGTAATAAAAAAGTCAACTTTTCTAATTCAGACAACAAAACTTGAGTTTAGTCTTTTTTTCTTTTAAGATTATGTGCAAATTAAGACCTTCTCTGTTTTGATGCGAAGAACACATTAGGGTCTTGTGAGTAAAGCTGGAATGTTTCGCCGACGTAAGGATAACCCATTGTTCCCGGAGGAAGTGGGAGTTTTGAGGAAGAGCTACGGCGGAATCCGGCGGCCGAGGTTATAAGCCGGAGTAAACAGAAGAACAGAGCCGCCGCAAAGAAAGTGAGAAACATGCCGGAGAAATCCATTATATGTAGTTTTTGATCAAAACCCAGTTCGTCACTTGAAGTATCTTTAGTAAATTATCTTCAATGGAGGTTTGTGTTGTTAGAGATGGGAGATCAAGTGGGAAAGATGAATTGGTTTTATAGGCAGTGTAGGAAAGACGATGAGGAAGTTTCCTAAAAGGAACCTCTTCTTTTTTGAGAGCCAGCTAATTTGAGCAAGAGTGACCAGCGCACGTGTGGAAGAGCATGCAGGGGAAACAAAAAGAAGCGTGTTAAATTTTGACCAGAATTAGCCATCGTTAATTACTTCAATTATTATAATTTTTTTATCTTGAACTTTATAATATGTTTTTTTTTATCAGAGTGAAGTCAAGGAAAGGGGCAATTTTGGCTCTTAAGTAGAGACAAAGGAGAGGTAATGGGCGGTTTTAATTAAATGTTAGCCATGTTATTTGAACGCTCCACTTCAAAGATGATATCAGTAGTTTAATTTTTTAGCCTCCCTACACCTCTTGTGTTTATCTGGATTTAAGATATTTTCTTAAAATAATAATACATTGAAATTATGAATAAAGATTAGAAGTGGTTGATAATGCTTGTATTTTTGGAGATGTGTATTCAATCTAAAACTTAAAATGAAATAATTTTTAATGAACATTTAGATGAATCTATATGATTAAAGAGCTTAATATAATTTTTGTAAAATATTAGCAAATAACATTCGATTTCAGATTACTTCATGAAATATCAAATTTTATAATAGTAAATTTTAAATGGTTTTTTAAAATTCATGTTTAGTGAAATTTTGTCGTTTTAATAAAAAGCATCTCAAACTTTCACTTAACACTCTTCTAGTATTTGGTTTTATAGTAGTGTTAATCTCTTTTTCAGTTGAAGATGGTATCTGCAAATAACCACCGCTACGTACAGGCATACTAGTTAAGTTTTATAAAGCTCATCGACTGCCTTTGAGTGCTATAGTACTAACAATACTTAACAAACAAGGATTATCGTAAGCATTTTCTTTTAAGTTCAATATTTTTCTATTATCCAATATAGCATAACCAAAATAGTATTGTTGTTTGATATACTGCATCGTGTATATAATACAAATGTATACTGCAATCCTGGGTTTTAGCATGTATAAATGTAAAAAAAAAGCTTGATTCCGAATTAATAAAACTATAAGAAAACTCAAATCATAAAATTATATAATATATACGTATATATTGGCGAAAGAACAGTATATTTGGTTAAAAACCAAACTAAAAAGTCAATACACCCAACCTAAACGTACTACAATTTGTTTCATGTTAATTAGTAGTATTAATTCATTAAAAAAGTCCAGAAAAAAACTGAATTGAAACATAAACACTTATATATGGTAAAAATCTTACCAAATGTATAAAATACCACAAATTAGTTTTTTTCTAAAACAAACATATAAATTTAACATTTAAAAATAACACAAATTTTTGAATATTTGTTAATTTAAATTAATTATTAATAAAATTAAATCATTATGTCGTGTTTTTATCAATTTAAAATTTATATTTTTCTTTGAAAATGGTTTTGAGTAAAATTTATGTTATTAAAAAACTGGTGCTGCCACTTTAAAGAGAAAAAATAGGGTAATTTGTTAAATATGATTCATATTTTTATTTTAAATACAGAAGTGTATCTCAAATTCAATAAAATGCAAAAGTTATTCAAAATCTAGCGAAATTACATCAAACTCATTATAGCCAAACAAAAAATTTGTATTGAGTTTTACCAGTATAACCTTCCACGTGAGAAGATTTTCCTATAAGTCTTCTCGTACAATAAATCTTAAAATAATTTAATTTTTTTATAAAAGATATTTGTATGGGAGAAAAACTGAAATCATGTAATTATAAACATTAATAAATAATGTAAATTTATATTTACTAAAATTGAATTGCTTTCAACATAGATGAGTGAATGTAGATTGATTCATGATAGTATTTGGTTTAGGTTTTGGTAACATATGTTGTAGTATTGTTCGTATTTTTAGGATTTGATTTTGAAATCTTATTTTTAGTTTTTTTTTAATTTGAAAATATGTGTTAGTGACTATCTAATAACTTGATTGTAAAACACTTTCTAAGTTTTTTTTTAAGTTTCATAAAGTGTTTTTGCTTACTTATTTGATGGTAGGGTTTTAGAAGATTTCCGAGAAGACTTCTTAAGAAATCTTTTAACATATAATGCACTAGAAGACTTCTTGGAAGATTTCAGAACAAAGTCTACCATTTCCCGTTTAAATTTTAGTATAATTTAGGTTTCCTGCCTAATCATTAATTACAGAACTTAGGTTTCCCATCTAATGAGAAGTCTTCCACAAGTCTTCTAGAAGTCTTCCAAGAAGTCTTCCAAAATATTTAAATAAGTCTTCTCATGTATTAGATCTTTAAAATAATTTATAATTTTTATAAAATACATTTTGATAGGAAAAAAACAAATCATGTAATTATAGACATTTTGAAATAATGTAAATTTAGATTAACTAAAAATAAATTACTTTCAACATAGATATGTGAATGTAATTGAATCATAATAGTATTTGGTTTAGGGTTTCGTAACATATGTCATAGTATTATTTGTATTTAGGGTTAAATTTTGGAATCTTAACTAAAAAATATTTGATCGACATGTGTTTAGTTTTGTGTATACTAAACAACTGATGAGTTGAATTAAGTTTAATGAATTGATGTTTGCTATTTAGTTAGTTATTTGATTAGGTTAGGGTTTGAAGACTTTCAGAAGTCTTCTCATATGTTCCTGCCTAAATTTTAGTAGAATTTGGATTTTCATCCTAATTTTTAGTAAAATTTAAGTTTCTCTCCTATAATTTAGTCGAATTAAGGTTGTCTGCCTAAAACATAGTATTTCAGAGGTCTTCTAGAAATATTCTCATGTATTAAATCTTTAAAAAAATTATAAAAAAAATTTTGATATAGAAAAAAATTCAAATCATGTAAATATAAACATTTTTAAATGATGTAAATTTATTCTTAACTTAAAAACAATTATATCTGACATATGTGTATTTAATTTTGTGTATATTAAACACTTTAAAATTTGATTTTAATTTTAATAAAATGTTTTTACCATTTAGTTAGTTATTGGATTTTAGGGTCTACAAAACTTTTTGGGAAGTCTTCTATATCAATAATATTTAACCTAATTGAAGTTTTATCTGTTTGAAGTCATTTTAATGCTTTTGAATGTGTAGATTTTTCAGATCTGAGACAAACTTTGGAAATCTTCTTAGAAGACTCTTGGAAAACTCTCGGAAGACCCTCATAAGACTTCTTTGAAAACTTCTTTGGAAGTCTTCTAATGCATTTTATGCTGGAAGACTTCTCACAAAGTCTTTAGGGTATTCTAAAGTCTTTTTCTTAAAGTGGTACAAATTTTAGATATGTATTGTGTATGTTTTATATATTAGATTCTAAAATGTTACAGATTCAAACTAATATGACTGTTTTATTTCTTATTTAAGCATAAATTTATTTTTGAAGTTTCTTTGTTTTGAAGCCATTTGAATTTTTTAAATATGCAGATTTTTCAGATCTCAGTCAGACTTTGGAAGACTTTTCATAACACTCTTGGAAGACACTCTAAAGACTTATTGAGGAGTAATCTACTGTATTTTATGCTAGAAAACTTCCTACAAAGTTTCAAGAAGCCTTCCAAAGTCTTATGCCCAAGATTGTACAAAAGGATGTTGTCAAGTGGAGTTCAAGGTTATCTATGTTGAGAAATGATATTTAGTTCAATATGTAATAGTTTTGTTTATGGTCTATTTTATGATTAGTATGTATATTATTTTAGTTGCGAATTCTTTTGTAAATTTTAAAGAGATGTTAATAAAAAGAATTTGGTAAATATGTTCATGTTTTGCCAAAAGTACTTGACATTATTGAAAGTATTGATACAACATACCAAAATTTTGTTTAACCATTCTACCCACTCATAACAAAACACAATAATACAAAAACTTATTCAAATTTACTAAAGCTAAGATAGAATACTTATCAACAAATTAGTCAAATTCACAAAAGATCAAAAATGAATTTTAAGTGAAAGTTGATATTTTAAATTTCATGGAAGTTAAAAAATTATATCTTATAATCTAAGAAAACACATTAAACCACCTGACTTGATATTTTTGAAGTTACTTAACACTTTTGAAAGTTAAAAAACATACCTTGAAGTTACTTAACACTCTTGAAAATCTAACAAAGAAGTCTTCTCTCATAATACTTTTTAAGAAGTCTTCTCGGATTCGCTAAAATTATTAGTAATCATGAATATTTGAAATCTCATAAGCTACAATAAGTTATGAATTTCATTCAGGAGCCCCAATATTGAGTAATATACATGAATTAATAAAAAAATATTAAAAGTCATTTTAATTGTAGATAAAATGAAAGTTTATTAAACATTGACGTAGAAGATTTTCTAAGAACTTTTCCATTTAGGTCATTTTTGCAATTTTAAATTTACCAAGAAAGACTTCTAGAAAAGTCTACTCTACAACAAACATCTTGGGAAGTCTTCCTTTGTAAATATCGGCTTACTTTTGAATTTGAAAAATCCTCGAAAATACCAGAGAAAACTTCTCGAGAAATCTTCTCTAGTAAACATGTTCGTTTTGCAATTGACCAAAGTTCTACAGATATTTGACTTTTTCTTAAACGAATTCTCTAGATCTTCTCTTACGTTCATATAAAGTCTCTCACTGCCGCAAGAAGTTTGTCTAGTTTACTTTTGCAATTGACTACATTTGATCTTTTCAGAAAATACTTCTCTAGAAGTCTTCTGTTAGAAGACTTGTAGAGAACTCTTCTCTCGTAACCAACTGTTTGACCAGAAACCCAAAATAAAATTTGAGAAGCGTTCTCAAGAAGTTTTTTCGCAGAAGACTTCTCTTCTAATTAATATTAAATATTTTACTAATAATTTTCAATTACAAAAGTAACCTAAGTAACCTGTATAGACTTCTTGCGATAGTGAGAAAACTTCATCTAACATTAAAAAATATTTCCCGAGAAGTTTTCTCCAAGAATGTTTTGGGAAGTCTTCAATAAAAAAATTATTTTTTTGACAAACTTCAGTAAATTGCAAAACTAACATGTTTATATGAGAAGACTTCTCGTTTTTTTGACAAATAAAAGTTAAAAAACTTCTAGAGAAACATTCTATAAAAAACATACAAAAAGTCAATTGCAAAACTAACATATCCATTGACCAGAAAATATCTCTAAAAGTATTCTCGATCGAGAAGTCTTCTTCGTGAACATATATGGAAAAATTGATTTCATATATTGAACTTGTGAGATAACTTGTTTACATTATTCAAACCATTCATTTCTTATGCACATAAATCACATCTTTTTCACTTTTTCTTTAAATTTATTCAAAAAAATTAAAATTTTAGTTTCAAACTTTGTAAGTTTTATAGAGACATTGAAGTCATGATTCTTGGTCACTAATTAGTAGGTCACTTTTGTGGTGAAGAAAAATCAAAATTTTGGCGTATTAAGAGATTTCAATTGTTGTTCAGGGTGTTTAATGTATTGATGGTAATGACAATATTGTAAATATTTGGTGAAGATGATAATGATAGAGTAAAACGCTCATTTACAAAATGACATTTTTGTGAATAAGTCGAATTTCGAGGATGAATAAGACAAATGAAATTTTCAAAAAAATTGAATTACTTTTAGGATTAAATTGAAATTTTGAGTCATACTTGCAAAACACCTTACAATTATCTTAATTATCTTAAATATCTTTATTAATTTAATTATAATTTTTTTATTTTTTGTATTATATATGAAAAATTGAATCTGATAAAGAATGGAATGGAAAAAAAACTACGTGGTCATGAAAACAAAAGACACACAAAACAAAACTTTCAGGATTAAGTATTCTTATTTTTGTGCACCTTTTTCAGGATTAAGTATTCATGATTACATATGTCACTAATAGTAAACCCACTTGTCACTAATTTATTTAGTCATAAATACTAATCTCTCTCACACGTTCACCGTGCATTACAGCCATATATTATTAGTTTATTAATAGCTTAATACGAATTAATCAAAACCTACGTGGTTGACATACACATTATTCAAAACCTATGTGATCAGAACTTAATTAAATTATATGTAAATTAAGTTTTAACTTTTATTTTTTCTCATCATACAAGTAGGTATAAACTAGAAATATGACCATCTTCATTAAGTATATTAGGTAGGTTTGAGGATGTTTTAATATCCATTGACTTTTGCTTTGTATCTATCCAATGTCAGTTGACTTTGTGCCTGTAAAATAAAAACATAACAATTTTCTTGAGTATCTATGACCAAAGACTTCAGTATTTATTTGCCTACTTATTTATTTTAAAATATAGTCTTAACTATCGCCAAATATTTTGTAAGATAATACATATTCGTAAGTAGTATCATTTTGTTATAAAACTTAGAGAGAGATAGGAATTGGTGTATTGTTTATTCATAAAGTACAAGGGTGTTTTTTTTATATAGGGATTATAATAGACCGTCATATAAATAAATGGAAAGAGTACAAATCATATTGAAACTAGAAAAAGGAAAATATCCAAAACCAATATGGAAAAGGTTTCCCTAGCCGCCTAAACCCTAAACCTATTTGGTCTAGGTTTAGTAAACCTCTATGCAGTAGGTTTATGTTCGGTCTGGTTATGGATTATCCACAATCTGGTTCATAACACTCCCCCTTGGATGCCATAAAACCGTTTGGAGCTTGTAATGTGCTTAATGTTGTCTCGTTAAAACCTTTACCCAGAAAAAAAACAATTGGGAAAAACCATGTTGAAGGAAAAAGAGTACAACACACATTACTCCCCCTGATTTGGACCTCAATGAAGGTCCTTAAGCCTACGCATTCCAATCTGATGTATTAACTTCTTTAATGTCGAGTTGGTAGTGATTAGGTGAAGAGGTCGGCTGAATTGTCACTAGAACAAACTTGGACCACTTGGACCTCTCCAACTTTCAGTAACTCGTGGGTGAAGAAGAACTTTGGCAAGATGTGCTCCGTTCTATGTCCTTTGATGTATCCATCTTTGAGTTGAGCTATGTAAGATGCATTGTCATCATACATGATGGTCGGTTCTTCTTTTCCATCGACCATCCCACAATCTGATCTGATATGTTGAGTCATGGACCTCAACCACACACATTCTCGGCTGGCCTAATGAATGGCCAAGATTTCAACATGGTTGGACGATGTGGCTGCTATGGTCTGCTTCATGATCTCCAGGATATAGCTATACCACCATGTGTAAATACATAACCTGTTTGTGATCTAGCATTATGTGGATCAGAAAGATAACATGCATCAGCAAAACCAACTAAACCTTCTTTGGATTGGTTAGTATAAAATAAGCCAAGATCTTTCGTTCCTTACAGGTAACGAAGTAAGTGTTTAATCCCATTCTAGTGCCTTATGGTCGGACATGAGCTAAATCTAAACAATAAATTTACTGCAAAACATATATCTGGTCGAGTGTGGCTGGCCAAATACATTAAGGCTCCTATGGCACTAAGGTATGGCACTTCTAGACCAAAAATTTCTTCATCCTCCTTCTTTGTACCATATGGGTCGTTGTCCGGACCAAGGGACCTCACGACCATGAGCGATGATAATGGGTGAGACTGGTCCATATTAAGTCTCTTGAGTAACTTTCTGTATATTCCATTTGATGCACAAGAATTCTATTGTTAATGTACTCAAGCTGTAATCCCAAACAAAACTTTGTTTTCCCAAGATCTTTCATCTCAAACTCTTTTTTGAGATATTCAATTGTTTGGGAAATCTCTTTAGAGGTTCCTATGATATTCAAATCATCAACATAAACTGCTATGATCACAAATCCCTTATATTTCGAATTTCTTTATGAATATGCATGGACTGATTGGGTCATTCTTATAGCCCCTTTTCACTAAGTATTCCTTTAGTCTATTATACCACATGCGGCTACTTTGTTTCAATCCATAAAGAGATTTGTTTAGTTTAATGCAATGTTGTTCTCGAGAACTTTTCTTATCTTTGAGCGTAATATCTTCTGGAACTCTCATATATATCTCATTATCCAGTGGACCATATAAGTATGCAGTTACTACATCCATTAAGTGTAAATCCAATTTCTCTCTTATGGCCATACTTATTAGAAATCAGAATGTAGTAACATCCACCACAAGGGAGTATGTCTTCTCATAATATATTCCTGGTCTCTGTGAGAATCCTTGTGCAACAAGCTTTGCTTTATATCTCACGACTTCACCATGTTCATTTCTCTTCCTCACAAAGATCCACTTATATCTAACTGGTTTAACATCATATGGTGTCCTTATTATTGGACCAAACACATTTCCCTTCTTTAAAGAGTTTAACTCCACGTTTATGGCTTCTTTCCACTTAAGCCAATCTAATGTACGAATGATCCTCGTTCAAATTCATAAGTTCAAGTGCTACCTTTTATGCAAATAAATAATCAATGTCGACATCTTTTATGTTCCATTGTGTTCCAGACATGATATATTTTATTGAGATCTCATTATTTTTTTCAGGACCCTCAGTACCTAGAAGTTTGGTCTCCCAAAACCTCCTTATTTGGCACATTCGGATCGACCTGATCTGGTATTGGTTCGACCATGGTTGGTTCGACCATGGATGGTCCGACCGTGGTTGGTCCGACTACGATTGGTTTGACTATGGTTGGGTTGAACATGTCTTTAGCCCCTTTCTTTATTTTCCGAGGATTCTTATCTTTGGAACCTATTGGTCTACCACGTTTTAAACGTGTCTTAGACCCCATAACAACTTGATTTTGTCTCTCTTGGACATTAGTTCGTATTGGTGCATTACAAGCTGGTATGTATGACTTAGTCACTTTCTTTGGGTCAGCAAATGAGTCTGGGAATTGATTAGTTAGCTTTTGTAAATGTATAATCTTTGGGAATTCTATTTCATATTCTTTAGTCCGAAGATCTTGCCAAGACAATGATGGTTGATTCCATTCAATTTCTTTTACCAGCTTATTATTGCATAGTTGGACTCATCAAAGTGTGAGTATGCGTATCTGGCCTTAAATAGATCACCCGTGGTCGGCTCAAGGTACTTAATTATGGTGGAGAATCATATCCAACATATATTCCCATCCTCCTTTGAGGTCCCATCTTAGTTATTTGTGGTGGAGCAATTGGTACATAGACTGCACATCAAAATGTCCTTAGATGGGATATGTCTGGCTCGTGATCCGTGATTAATTGGGATGGGGAAAATCTATGCTCACTAGATGACCTGATGCATATTAACTCTGCTGCATGTAAAACTGCATGTCCCCATGTTGATACTAGGAGTTTCGACCTCATGAGTAATGGTTGAGCAATCAACTGTATTCTTTTAATGAATGATTCGGCCAAGCCGTTCTGAGTATGGACATGTGCCACATTATGTTCAACACTTACCCCCATGGATATACAATAGTCATTAAAAGCTTGGGATGTGAATTCACCAGCATTATCTAGACGTATAGTCTTTAAAGGGAAGTCTGGAATGTGAGCTCTTAATCTGATGATCTGAGCAAGTAACCTTGCAAATGCCAAATTTCGTGTGGACAATAAGCATACATGTGATCATATGGTCGATGCATCAATAAAGACCATGAAATATCGAAATGTTTCACAAAGTGGGTGTATTAGTCCACATATGTCACCTTGTATTCTTTCCAGACAATTTATTGTTTCCTTAGTCACTTTGACTAGTGATGGCCAAACAATGAGTTTCCCTTGTGTACATGCTACACACATGAGATTCTTTGGGATAACTCTTCTTTCTTTCAAGATGTGCCCTTCTGTATTCATTATCAGTTTACGCATCATGTTTGAACCAGGGTGCCCACGCCTGTCATGCCATAAAGTGAAATCATCAGTAAACCTTTTGTTCACTGCAGCATTAACCTCTATCATACTGGTCTTGTCATAGTAAAGACCAGTAGAGAATGCATGTATAGTCTCGACCACTTTCTTATGGCCTTGGGCGTGCTCTACTATCTGAAGGAACTCTTTGTTTCCTTCACCCATTGTTTCAATATGGAAACCATTCAATCTTATATCTTTGAAACTTAATAGGCTCCTCTTAGAGCTGGGTGAATATAGAGCATCAAACATCTCTAGATGTCTGCCATTAGGAAACAAGATACTTACCTTGCCGTGTCCTTCTATTAGGATGGTTATACTCGTAATGATACTTACATTGGCATTTTGGAGGGTCAAGTCTATGAAGTATCTTTTGTCTTTGAGAAAGGTGTGGCTTAACCCACTATCCACAATCAGTATGCTCATATCATCTTTCATTCTATCAAATAAAAGTCATTCATCTTATTAAGTATAAATTCAGACAAAGCAGTAAAATAAACTCAAAGAAATCATAAGGTCAAAGAAAACATAAAGCAAATCAAAGCACAAAACAGTATGTCGAAATCAATTATTCTTTTAGGCAATCTAATGTTTCATAATTCAAAAGATCATCTTGATCATGGTCGAAATCACCATTGTCATCTTGGACCAAATGGGCTTCAGGATTCTTCCCTTTTATACTCTCTTGGTAGAGGTTAACTAGATGTATGGGAGTCCTACAGTTCTTAGCCCAATGATTACCCATTCCACATCTATGGCACACTGTTTTGGTCGAGTGTTTGTGGTTTAAAGGATGTACCACGGCCTCCTCGCCCTCAACCATGGCCAAAATTGGGTCCACGACCACGGTTATAGTGGTTCCCTCGGCCACGATCCGAGTTGTAACCTCGACCATATGAATTGTAGTGGCCTCGACCATGACCATTCCATCCACCACGGCCATGGCCGTGTGGTCTATTCTAGACATGGTTACTTTCTTTGGTTTCTTTCTTTTCTTTTGTGGCCTTATTGGCTTCTGGTAATGGGGTTGATCCAGGAGGTCTCAATTCACTCTTTCTCATCAATAGCTCATTGTTTTGCTCGACAATCAATAGGCATGAGATCAGATCTTCATAAGTTTTGAAGCCCTTTTCACGATATTGTTGTTGTAGCAACACATTACTTGTGTGGAAGGTGGAAAATGTCTTTTCCAACATATCATTATCTGTTATAACCTCACCACACAGTTTTATTAAAGAAACAATCTTAAATAGGGATGAGTTATACTCGTCCACGAACTTGTAGTCCTGGATTCTCAGATTCCTTTAATCAAATAGAGCCTTTGGTAATAACACCGTTCTTTGGTGATCATATCTCATATTTAACTCGTTCCAATGGTCTAGAGGATTCTCAATAGTCAGATACTGATCTTTGAGACTCTCAGCAAGATGATGGTGAATAATTAGTATTGCCATGTATCTATCTTTCTCATTGGCATTATTACCTTCTATAATATATTCACCAAGTCCTTTTGACTTTAGGATAATCTTTGTATCCAATGCCCACTGTAAATAGTTATCTCTAGAGAGATTTAGGGCTGCATAGTCCAAATTGTTGAGTTTCGACGTCTGAAATTATATATCAATCAATTTTAGGTTACATATATTGTTCATGCAAATCATACGATCATAAGGCAATCAAGTTATTCGACCATGCAATCAAATCATCCGACCAAGATATTCCTAATGGTTAATATCTATATGCGGCCAAAGCGCAATCAATTCATATGAATATGCAAGACAATCCTAAAGATCAATGTCTATATGTTCAATAGTTTATATGGATGCTTATCAAACAAGTTTAATGACCAACAAGACAATCCAAGTCACATAGATCAAACAAGTTATGCAGCTAAGATGGTATAATGCTAACAAGCCACACGACCATATGAGATGATGCAGCAATCCTAGAAATCATGATCTATATGTTCAAGTAACCTCAATCAAAGCAATCAATAAGATCATGCCAAAATCACAATCTATTCTAGGTGTTCGAATACTAAAAGCAAGGTGGTCGGATTCAATCTTAAAAACATTCAATCGATGATTCGACCAAATTACGGTTTCAATTCAAGAGTAGGTTTTATCAATCAATCTAGCATCTTAACTCTCAAAATTATTCAATAAAATCAATCAGTCAATGATTAGGTTTAAGAATATAGGGATTAACTTATGCGGATTATGTTTAGGTTTAGAATTAGGGTTAGTTCTCTAATCAACCTAACATTCGATTAGGATTAGATTATAAATCAAAAAAATCAATCTAATCAACCTAGCAATCGGATCATAACCTCAAAACAATCAGATCAATCAACAAGAATCATACATGTTTTAGGATTAGGGTTTTATGTATGCGATTAGGGTTTTAGGGTTTTTATCAATCGATTAGGTTTAGATCAAAACAATCAATCATGTAAAGCAATCAATCTAACCAGCAACCTAGCGTACTTTCTAAGTTCTCAAAACATTCAATCGGTTTTAGGGTTTCAGTTTGAACAATAGTTCATTCGATTTTGGGTTTTTTAAAGTTTAGGAATACCTTAAACCTTTGATGGGGTTGAATGGACCACCAAGAGAGAAGATCGTATGAAGCTTGTTGATATCGAGTTGATTATGGATCAGGATCGACTAGTTGAGCAAGCTTGGTTGAATTCATATCAAAGTATGAAGGTTCACGAACAAGGGTTTCACGGTTTGGGATTAAGATTTGATTAAAACTTTAGCTTTTAGGGTTTAGAGAACAATCGTGTTGATAACGTGTTGTAAAACTTAGAGAAAGAGAGGAATTCGTGTATTGCTTATTCATAAAGTACAAGGGGGTTCCCTTTATATAGAGATTGCAATAAACCGTCATATAGATAAATGGAAAGAGTACAAATCATATTGCAACTAGGAAAAGGAAAATATCCAAAATCAATATGGAAAATGTTTCCCTAGCCGTCTAAACCCTAAACCTATTTGGTCCAGGTTTAGTAAACATCTATGCAGTAGGTTTATGGTCGATCCGGTTATATATCATCCACAATCTGGTTCATAACACATTTTAACAATGTAGATAAGTTTTTTTAAAACATACTAGTTACACCATTTCTGTCCTACCATTGGTAACCATTTTGATAGACCAGATATTGTGTAGCTCACGACTTCTTTTTTTTATTATTAAAATTCCTAACATTTACCGATAGGTTTATTGAATTCTAAACTATGTGATCATAATTTATAAATAAAACATAACCTCATTTTCACTTAAAAAAGCAGCTCGAATGAACACTATTTATATCAACTACACACACTTTGACCCAAAATTAAGTTGAATTTGAGACAGTAAAAATTGGTCAGAGATCGACACTTATGATCAACATAGAGTTCAGTGGCATTTATCTTATCAAGGTTGTACCCTCCTTATAATCCTCTTAAAAGATAAGAATACGTGACTTTTCATATGTAAGACACATCTACATCTCCACGTATTGTTTAATAATTACAAGATTCATTAATTCTAAAAGTAGAATAAATATGGTTGGGGAAGTTGATCATAGACCGATTCCAAATTGAATGTTTTTCAACAAGAATCATATACGCGGTCGAATAAATATGATGCATCATTACGCGGCCGAAGATTGCGTCTTTTGCCGCTCGTTGGTACGTAGTCGTACCACGACTACTTCAATTTAGTTTTTCTTTTTTTTTGAACATTTCAATTTAGTTTAAATTATAATCATATATTGAACTATTATACATTTATATGGTACATTGAACCAGTATCAAACATGGCGTGCAACCATCCTGGGGTTATTACATCGTAAATGAGAATATTCAAACGGAAAATTTCACAAAATTCATATACTACATGTCTTCACCAACATGCTTTAAGCCAAACGTATGGTGTAGGAGCAACGTTTTTTCTTGGAGAATTTTAATGTTTACCATTATTAGTATTATTATTCATCTTTAATTTCACTAAAAATCATTTTTATAAATATCTTATTCATTAAGAAGTCAAAAACTTTTATATTAATTAAAATCCTAAACTCTACATTCCAAAACCCTATCTCACTTTTCAACCCTAAACTCTAAATTTTAAATTAATTAATACTAGGATTATAAGTGTCATTTTCTCTCTTTAAAAAAAGAAGGTAAAAATGATTAAAGTAAACATGATAAATAGTATTAAAAATATGGTATTTTTGATAATTTTCCTTTTTTCTTCCCTTATGTTAGGTCGATATATAATCATATTTAGTATTATAGTAATTCTATCTCTCTAGTGTCTAATTTATGGAAAATTGTCAAAATAACACATTCCTACTATCACTTTTCATGTTTATCTTAATCTCTTTTATCCTTAATTTTTAAAGAGGAAAAGACACACTTATAACTTTTGGGTTAATTAATCTAAAACTTAGGGTTTAGAGTTGAAGGGTGAGTAGGGTTTAGGAATGTAAAATTTAGGATTCTAATTAAGTTTTAAAAAAATATTTCTTAAAAATTGTATTTCTGAAAATGTCTCTTTAGTGAAGATAAAAATGAATAATGATACCAATAATATGGTAAACATGAAAATTCTCCTATTTTAAGAGGATTTTTTTAAAATTAATTAGAATCCTAAATTTTACATTCTTAAACCCTACCTTACCCCTCAACTCTAAACCCAAATTCTTAGATTAATTAACCCAAATATTATAAGTATTTTTTCGCTTAAAAAATAAGGGTAAAAGTGATTAAGGTAAACATGAGAAGTGATACAAAAAAAGTTGTATTTTGACAATTTTCCCCTAATTTATCAGGATACAAAAAATATATTACATTTTTTTTCTTATCAAAAATTGGATGAACACATTCATAATTGTCAAAAATTATAAACGAAGCAAGGCAACAAATCATAACTATAATCGATACGTATGAAATAGCCAAAAACATTTCACAATAGCATATTTTATATTAATTTAAATAATATTGAAATAATTTTATGTATTAGATGAAATTGTGAATAAATAAAAAGGCATGAACCATATTTATAGATGATATTTAGTATTTCATTCGACAGACGCAAGTGTTACAACTGTTGTTTATTTCACGACAAAACAAATTTGCATTGCATTCAAGTTATTTTATGTTCTATTTTGGGTGAAAAATGTTAAGAAGTTATTTTATGTTTCGCCGATGTTTGAGCAATAATAATATGTTGCACACGGTAGAAAGAAAAAAAAAAGTAAACATGTGATTCTGATGTCCTGTTACGTTTTCAAAGTTTTTATTTCTAGAAAATGGGACAAACTAAAAAAAACAGTTTTGTTTTTCTATTTGCTAAGAATGTTAATATCATATAAATGATGTTCAGATTTTACAACAAGTGCAATCTTTATAATTACTCTACCAAGGCCAAAAATAATAATAAAGGAAAAACAAGGCAGAGTAAGATAAAGTTGGTTGCCCAATAGCTTAGAGGATCCATCGTGACAGGAGAGGTTTGAATTGCTTCAGTTTACTCCTAGAAAAGATTGCGAGTTTGACGTCTGGGTATATCATCTTTGCAATACCAGCTGGAGTAATGGTGCAGTTGTTATGGTATACATTGCGTTGAAAGTTAAGTTGAAAATATCTTGGAAACCAAGTAAGGGGCTGTTCGTTTCTCTATCCGTCATCTCCATCGAGATGATCTATCTATGTGATCTATCTAGATGATTCATATATGTGATATATCTAGATGATCCATCTATGTGATCTATCCAGATGATTCATATATGTGATATATCTAGATGATCCATCTATGTGATCTATCATCCATATATGTGATCTATCCAAATGATCCATCTATGTGATTTATCCAGATGATCCATCTAGATTTTAGGGATTGTTCGTTTTTCCATTCAGATGAACCATCTTAATGAATTTTATATTCGTTTTTTTTCTATTTCCATCCAGATGAATTTAATAAACAAATTACAAATATACTTCCATTTTGATTTAATCATATGTTTGATATTAATTTTAACTATAGTAATTTTTATTATTTAATTGAAAATATATTTACACTAAAATTAATTTGAAATTAGCATTATGACATTTATAAAATTTTATTTCATATAAATTTATAACTTTTATTTAAATTTGCATTAAAACTTAACTACAACTATGCTTCTAATAAAACTCAAAGTAAAAACTCAAAGTACAAACTCAAACTTTATAAAACTGAAATTTAAAAGATGAAAAAGCAATTGTAAAGAGCATCATGTACTCATTGTTATATTAAAATAAGTTTTCATTGAACCCGGGTTACACTAATAAATAATGCACTACTCAACCACTTGGCCAATTCTGATTCATTGTTTAGATATCTGTAGTTACCTATTTAAACCTAGTAAATCTGTTTAATTGATATTTCATAAAAAAAAATTAATTTTATGGTGACTGTTTTTTAATCAAAATTCGGGCGATGGGAATGTTGTGGGAGGGGGGGGATCGGACATCGAAAGATTTTTTTTCTTTTAAATAAGGTTATAAGTAATAATGATGATAATGACTTGGATAAATAACATTATAAACTGATAAAAAAAATAAAACTAATCAATTAAACGGATTTACTAGGTTTAAATAGATAATTACATATATCTAAACAATGAATCGGATTTGGCAAAGTGGTTGAATGGTGGATAAGTTATTGGGGTAACTCGGGTTCGATTCCCCCATTGACCAGTTGAAAATATTTTTTTAGTTAACGATATGAGTTCAAAACGACGTCGTTTCATGTTAACTCTTCCATGTAATCATCCGTTAAGTCCACGTAATCACCCGTTAATATTTGACTAACGGAAACACGGCCAAAGTATGAATTTACTTAAACTTGTTGGTTGATGTATGAAATTTGAATATAATATGAATTGATGTATGTTTAAGCACATGGTCCAAGTGTATGTACTGATCGGGACCGCAACCCCTCGTTGATGTATAAATTGGCTGATTTTCCGTCAATCACACACTCAAATGCAAAAAAATGGGAAAATGGGCTCCACCATACCAATAAAACAGTGAGCTCTCAACATTGAGATGATGAAACTAGAAAAAGCAAATATCAACGTTTGAAACTATATGAGATCCCCATGTAAAGATTTACAATCAGATGATGCATGCTAAAAGTTGTTTCAAAGATGCCGATGAGTCAAGATCAGTGTCCGTTAAATGGAAATTTGAGTTTTAATGACTTCATTAAAAAGTTTAACATAAAACAGAACCTAAGCTAAGCGTTACTCTTCACTTTACAACAAATCAAAATCAAAGAGAAAAGCACAAACAAACAATAAGTCACAAGCTATTGATTACAAAAACCAGGACTCATGGTCCAAGAAAAAGAAAAAAAAAACGTAAACGAACTAAGCGGGAATCATAATGTAACGAAGTAGAAGCTTTATAGTCAAAACTGTAAACTTGAAGTCCATCAAATTAACCCATCAACACACTTGAAAATCAAAACTATGAAACAGAGCAGATAAATAGAAAATCAAGTAAAGTCTCAGCAAACAAGTTCATCACTAAGGAACAAGCAAATACATTACAATACAACTAACAGATTTCTTTGTAATGACTTGGGAGTACAGACCTTAACAATGCTCTACGAGTAACATTCTCAACATTTGCGTTAGAATACTCTTGAAGATCAATACCTTCCTGTCTCAATCCCACATAATCATTCTTTGCAAGCTGTTCAACCAAAACCCACATTTCATAAACAAGAAAGCTTCATCCAACATAAACCCAAGTGATCCAGAGACTGACAAATCAGAGATCTCTTGATGAACACAAGTAAATCAAATTTCAGAAACAATTTCTCAAACACATTAATAAGCAAATCCAGCATAAACCCAAGTGAATCTATAAATCCACGAAGAAGAAAAACGAACACAAACATACTCTTTTCATGGCGAGAGAGAGACTGCGAGAGAGACCAGTGAGAGAGAGACGAGATACGCTAAAGAGGCCGTGAGAGATGAGAGACGACGAGAGAGACGGTGAGGTGAGAGCTTCAAGATTTTTTATATGAAAATTGTTATGTATACTATATTCATTATTAATAAATCAATTTTAGAATTCCATCAATTATATAAAATTAATAATTTTACTTGATTAATATTTAGTTATGTGTTTTATTTTTTCTGTTTTTGTAATTTTTATTTTTTTATTAAAAGATTTTTTTAGATAACAACACAATATATATATATATATCAGAATTATATTTTACTTTAAATAATTTTTTAGATTTTGGATAATTCTTATTATTAGTTTTAATCATTTATTTAATAAAATTATTTAAATTCGTTTTTATTTTTAATAATTTTACATTTTATTCATTAAGAGCATAATTGATATTAACCGCTATCATTATATACATTACTAATTTAAAAACTATAAAGATAAATTATTATTTGTATTTTTAATTGATTTTTTTGTAAAATTCTAATGTATAGTATATTCATTATTAATAAATCAATTTTAGAATTCACTCAATTATATAAATTAATAATTTTACTTGATAAATATTTAGTTATGTGTTTTCTGTTTTTGTAATTTTAATTTTTTATTAAAAAGAATTCTTTTGGATAACTATATATATATATATATATCATAGTTAATTTTTTATTTTTAAAAAATATTTTTAGATTTTGGATAATTCTTATTATTATTAATTTTAATCATTTATTTAATAAAATTATTTAATTTCATTTTTATTTTTGAATAATTTTTAAATTTTATTCATTAAGGGCATAAATGATATTAACCACTCTAACTTTTAACGTGGGAGCTCAGTTGCGAAAAATCACTTCACAAATAATAATATAGATTATTTAATAAAATTATTTAAATTCATTTTTATTTTTTAATAATTTTTAAATTTTATTCATTAAGGGCAAAAATGATATTAACCGCTCTAACTTTTAATGTGGGAGCTCCGTTGCGAAAAATCACTTCACAAATAATAGTATACTAGGTGGGTTGCCCGCACATGCGGACATAATTTTTTTATAAAATTACTTATTAATATATATATTATACTAATTTAAAAACAACAAAGATAAATTATTATTTAAATATTCATTTTATTTTTAGTGTAAAAAATATTATGTATACTATATTAATTATTAATTATTAATAAATCAATCTTTAAATTCACTCAGTTATATAAAATTAATAATTTTACTTAATTAATATTTAGTTATGTGTTTTCTGTTTTTAGTTTTATTTTTTGTTAAAAGATTTTTTCTTGGATAACAACACAATATAATATCAAAATTATCTTTTTATTTTAAATAACTTTTAGATTTTGGATAATTTTTATTATTATTAATTTTAATCATTTATCTGATAAAAATAATTTAAATTCATTTTTATTTTTAAATAATTTATATATTTTATTTATTAAGAGCATAAACGATATTAACCGCTCTAACTTTTAACGTGAGAGCTCCGTTGCGAAAAATCACTTCGCAAATAATAGTATAGATATTTCCCATTCGTTTTGCGTGTTATATATTGTTGGTTATATTTCAAATATACATTATATATTATAATTTCTCATGAAATGATAATATTAATATTCTTCATGTTTTTGGTAAATGTCTTGTTTATAATCTGAGAATTGAGAACTACAGTTTCAAACTAATTATTCTTCAAAATCTGTTAAAAGCGACTATTCTTAATTATTGTTATATTTTAGTACAAGAACTATTCTTATATTGATATACATTAATAAATAATGTTAATTTGTTTATTCTAATGAGAAGACAATCACCCTTTCCTTTCCCAAACTAGAGATCATGCCGCATCATCGTTCTATTTCTACTCCAGCGGTTGGCACTACTGTTGGGAGCGCCCCCTCGGTCTCTTTCCTTCCTTTGGTTTCTTCACCTCGATATCTTGACTCTTTTAGAAATTTTGGTTTGGTATCGCTAAATATGAGATAAAGAATTGAATGGGTCTGACCTTGTCGTCTTATTCGGTGCTCGTGGGCGAGCTGCTTGGCGTTCTGTGCCGCTGAGCCTGATGGTAAGATTTAGTTTTGAATCTCCTATTTTGGTAGCCTCAACGTAGGAGCTAGGGTCCATGTTGATTTTTATGATCTAGTTCTTAATCTTGGTAATGTGTTAGTTGAGTTTGCACTGAGTCTAGATTCTCTTGGCTTGATCGGTAGGGCTGGGTATTTTATTCGTTAATTTTGATTCGATTCGTTATCCGTTTTGATTTGATCCAAAAAATCCGAATATCCGCAAATATTAAAATTCAATATTAGTTAAAAACGAAGCAAACCACAAATACTAAAAATTTAGAGCCGGATATCTATCCGCTCCGACTTTTATAGAAATAAATGTATATATATAATTAAATATAGAGTTTTAAATGTATAATTTTATATAATTATTATATTAACATAGATTTTTATTAATTTTATTTATATAATTACTCATAAAGGTATTTAATTAAGAAAAGAATAATAAATCGTTATAATAATTACAATTTAAAAAAAATTGTGTTTTATTAGAAAATTTGATTATTTTTAAAAAAATTATGGAACATATATTTTTCACTAATTTTTTTATATTATGTTAGATATAGTTTTGCAAAACAAATTTTTATTATTTTTTAGATTTACTTATATTAAATAATGTGCATGAGATATCTGTAAATATTCGTAAATATACGCAAATATCTGGAAAAAAATCTGGATATCCGGAAAGCCGAATATCTGTATTTCTCTAAAGCAAAGGAAATCGAAAAATTAGATATCCGTAAAATACGAAGCAAATCACAGATACTGAAAATTACGATAATATTCGATCCGTGCCCACCCCTATTGATCAGAGTAGTCTCATGTATTTGATATGGTTCACAGTGGTGGTTCTAGCTGGTTCAGATATTTGGTTATATGTAATCTTGAATCTGCTTAGTTGCTTACCAATCGTGATCATGAATGTTTAATGGTCTCAGGTCTCTCATCCCTTCTTATCTTCATTTAGGTGTTTCAGATGAAAGATATTGAAATATGTTTAAACTTTTTTCTTGTTCAATAAACGTGGGTGGTCACTGTTTTGGTTTGTGAGAAGTGTTTTTCACCGGTTCTCCTGTGAAAATCCATGTAGTATTATTTGTATTACGATATTGTTGGAGCTGATGTAATAAGACTGTGCCAACTTTGAAGTTTCGCCAAGCATATGTTTTGGTTCTTTGGAATGAAAGTTACTTTGAATCCCGAAGAAGCTTCTCTTACTTTTTTCCGCAATATGAAAATTGGAGCACCTTTACCTACTGGTCGCTGTGATAAATATACCTACTTCTTTTCATTCAAGTTGGCATTTAGCTAAGTTTTAGTATTGAATTTCTTCAATTTTTGTAGTTTGTACTTTTCCTCTTTGATCGTTTTGTCTTTAGAAGAATTGCGATCTTTGTCGGCTTATGGCTGGAGAAGATATATGATTTGTGTAAATTTTTTTAAGTTTTTAGTATAATTTTAAAGACAGTATGATAAGTTGTAGATTGTGTGTGACGTGTTTTGTGTATGCACAAAAGTTCTTACACGAACAAACGAAACATTATAATATACGAAAATATTCGTCATTATAATATACGAAAATATTTGCCACTATAATATACAGAAATATTCGTCATTATAATATACGAAAATATTCGCCATTATAATATACAAAAATATTCACCATTATATTATACAAAAACAATTTGACAAAAAATATTTTTTTCATAACATGCAAACATGCCTTTATTTGCGTGCATGACAAGAGCTTGTAACTTTACTAAACTATCTACAATGGTTCTATTATTCAAGGGTCGACGAGCTATTTCCCCACGAGAAGTATCGTATAGCACCAAATGTCCACGTAACTATGACCGCATGCTATTTACCCCCGAGTATAAACTTTGAAATCTATTTCCCCACCAAATTTGGTTTACTCATGATTTCTGGGAACCGAATTCCAAATCGACTCTCGTACAATAAAACCGAACAAAACTAAACCAAGTAAAAAAAAACCCCGACCAAACCTAGATCCGGATCAGAACAGTAACCCGACCCTGACATACAAACTTAAAAGACCCGACTAAAACGAAAACCCCCAATTCGATTTCTATCAAGAACCCTAACATTGTTTGTCTGCAATTCAAGCTTGGAGAAGAAAATGTCAGGTGGTTCTAGTACCACGTCTGGAGCAACGACTGGAGGGAGTTCGTCTCATCGTCGAGGTGGAATCATCATGGGAATTCCGAAGAGATGCTGGTGCGGTGATGAAGTTATTCCTTTGATGTCCAAATCCGAGAAAACCCTTACCGAAGGTACTTTCGTTGTGCTCATGCTGCAAGAAAGAAGGTAAGTTTTGTATAATTACTAAATTATTGTCTTGGGTTTGAAATCGATGAGAAATCATAATGTTGTTTTTGTATGCTTGAATTGATGTTGTAGCTTGAGAATGATAATCACATCTTTAAATGGATTGATGAGGCTTTGATGAATGAGATTCAGACACTTGAATTCAAAACCATGAGACTTGAGCAAGAGTTGAAAGAGATAGGACGAAAAGAGATGTTGTTGGCTGAAAGAGTTCAAAAGGTGGTGGAGAAGAAGCTATTCGATAGGATGGAAGATGTCTTGGCTGAAGCAAAAGGTAGGATGAAGAGAATGATGGTATTACCAATCATTGGATGTGTTGCTTTGGTAGGTATCATCGAGGTCTATCGTAGAGCATGGTGAGTGTCGATGAAGAAAAAAATGGTTTGGGTTGTCTTGTTTTCTCTTTAAGACAATTATGTTTTCTATGTATGACAGTGGTGTTTGGTAATGTTTGTGTCTATGTAAGACAATTGTGTTTGGTCATGGTTTTATCTAAAACAATGGTATCTATGTTAATTTCCATGTTTTTGAGACAATTAGTCTAGAAGAAAGAGGTTAGAACACATAAAAAGGATAAATTATCTTGGTTTGAACACAAAATATAGTTACATTATCTTGGTTTGAACACATAAAAAGGATGAATTATCTTGGTTTGAACACAAAAGATGGTTACATTATCTTGGTTTGGACAAAATATATGTTAAATACTAATACCATCCAACAAAAGCCGACAAATAGTCTAGAAAAAAATGACCATCCAACATAAGCCTATAAACATAGTCATTTAACAAAAACTGAGAAAACATAAGATAAGACCATTAGCACATGTCCTCATATCCGAGCATAACATGACAGCCAGAATCACCTGGAGAAGCAACCTGAGAAGCATGTTAAGAAGCTGGAGAAGAAACTTGAGGAGGACCTTGAGGAGCTGGAGAAGAAACTTGTGGAAGACCTTGAGAAGCTGGAGAAAAAACTTGAGGAGGAGGACCTTGAGAAGCCTGCAAAAGAACATGATTAGTCGATGTAAATATAGGTGAATCAAAAAGATTAACACAAACCTGATTCTTTGTGTGAAACCTAGAGTTGTGATCAGCAACTCCACAAATTCCATAGTGCATGATACGTTTCTTGTGCTTTGGCTGTTTCTTGGTTGTAGATTCATTTACCCCTTTCATGAAGCAACCATCAACTCCTATCAATGGCCGACAAGTCCTTCCACGTTTTTCTAATTACATCAAAACAAACATAGAACCGGTTAAACTCCTCCTGCCCATTTGCATTAGTCAATGTATCAATCTCTACCAAGGATTCCTTGTTTGATTGAATAAGCTCTGCAGCATAATCTCGGAGTCTTGCAAATTGGTGATCGTACTCACATTCAAGCCATTTCAATGCCTTATTCCTAGCTGCCTGACACTGAGGCCTAGATACTGTAATTCCCCACTTCTCCAGAACCATTTCCTCTATCTTCATTGGCATATAATACTCTGGTTCCTCCCTGATTCGATCCACAAACAACCGAGCAATATGTGGAACTTTCAACATCTCACACGTTCCATTAGGCACACACGAATGCTTATCCATAAACAACCTAACTTTCCAGACATTATCAAGCGGAAGCCTTGAAGCATATACTTTCCATTCACAATGTGAACTTTCACCTTCATTTCCCTCAACTACATTAACTCCACCAACACACTTAAATCCTATCTTATCTTTATCATACATGTATTGTTTGATGTTTCGACCAGTCCTGAGAGCATAATCTAGAACACAATCCTTGAAAGCCACTCCATTGAAGAAGGTCTGATCCTTGTACAAGCATCCGTTACTACGCTTCATAAGAGTCCTCATCTTTGGTTTCTCTGGAGCTTCATCATCCTCGTTTGAACTATCGCTCTCACTTTCTAGGATCTCATCATGTCGAACTCGTGGCTCGTCGACAAAGTCCTCAACCAATTGTTCGATCTCAAAGGCATCTCTCTCTACAGATTCTTCATCAAACTCGTCACCCTCTTCGTTTCCATGGAACACAGACACCGATTCCGACATCGCAACTCTTTTCTCCCAATATCAATCTCTAGGTCTTTCAATTTGGGGATTTTTCGTTTTAGGGTTTTTAATTGGAGATGACTTTCATTTTAGGTAGATATTGGTCGGGTCGGGTTAAGATTCTTAGGGTCTCGGGTTTTTAATTAAGTTATGGGTCATAATCAAGTGTAATCGGGTCTTAATCTGGTTAGTCATTGGCTTAATACGGTTTACGGTTTGGTTTAAAAACAGTAAACCAATAAATATCGATTTTGTGGGGTTTTAGATTTCGATCTTTAAAACTGTGGAGAAATCATGAGTAAACCAAATTTGGTGGGGAAATAGATTTCGAAGTTTATACTCGGGGGTAAATAGCACGCGGTCATAATTCCGTGGACATTTGGTGTTATACGATACTTCTCGTGGGGAAATAGCTCGTCGACCCATTATTCAACACCCATCTTTTTATTTTTTTACATTACACATCACTTTATTCTTATTCCACATTATCATTCAACACTTATTATTTTTTGCATCACACGGTGATTTTTTTTTGAAAATTCAACACCCTAAAATTTTTGTTCCATTTTTTATGTTTTTGTTGTAAATACATACCAGTAACAAATTAATCTGAATAAAACAATTAGTTTTTCTTACAAAAAAAATATTTCTTATTTCAGTTTAAGTTATTAAATTTTGTTTTGATATGTTTTGTGTTTATTTATATAAATAAAAGTTTATTTGTGAATAATATCAATATAATAGTAAACTATTTATGTATACAAATCAAATAAATCAAGTTTCTATTTATTGAGTACAAAAAATGATAAATTTCGGTACAAGAATAATTTATAAAAATATAAATTTATTACTAAATAATTCATTTGAATCAGTGAGGATGAATATAAATAACTCCAACAACCAATTAAAATTTAACAGTTATATTATTTAATATTTATTTTTTAGAAGTCTCAGACCTTCACTTGAGCGTGGATCATACCGTTCTATTTTATTGGTCAGTGTCTTTAATGTAGATCCCTCCTTTTTGTTTTTCAACTAGTTAAATCTATTCAACTGAGTTTAATTCACGTTTTTTTTTCTTTTCAACTAGTTAAATCTACTCAACTGAGTTTAATTCACGTCTTTTTTTTTCTTTTCAACTAGTTAAATCTATTCAACTGAGTTTAATTCACGTCTTTTTCTTTTCTTTTCAACACTATCACTTTAAGCATTCAACAGTTGAATTATTTTTTGTAAATAGCTCATTGTACACAGTCTAAGAATTACGTGGGACAGTACTTACCAATTATGATTTCTCCTTTTCTTTTAAGTCCATTTGCGAATATAAATGTGTATATTATGTGCTATGAATTAACTTAAAAACATATATATACACATATATATACATATATATATATACACATATATATATATATATATATATATATATATATATATATATCTGTTTTCCCTTTGTACATTTTTTTTATATTATTGAATCTAGCCATGAATATTTCTTTTTTCTATCATAGAAAAAATGTTCTATTATTCAAGTTAGAGGTGGTCTGAGTGACCAGACTGGAATAGAACAACCAATAAAACAGAAAGATCTATGGAAAGACCTTGCAAATCTAGCTAAAGAATCTAAAATCCGATTGTGCGATCTTGGAACATGGGTAATCTTGAAGTCCGGGAAGCAAATCTTCAAAATCTCTATCTTCTCCAACTCTGTTGCAAATTCTGGCCAATCTTGGGGATCCTTGAGCATGCTGATCAAATCTTTGCAGTCTGTGCCAAAACTCTGACATGTCGAATGCTGAAGCATATTCTTCATCGCCCAACCTACCGCTTCCAACTCAGAATGCAAGGCGGATTCTCTGCGATTGCAATTCCGTGTCCCCATAAGCTCAACTTTCCCCATCCTATCCATCCAGGCCCATCCACATCCACTAAATTGTGTAGTAGGTGTGCATGATCCATCTATCAGGCAAATATTCCTCAAGCTTATGACTTGATGATCCTCAGTACTATGACCTTGTGGGGCTGATGGTTCTATCTCATTGGATTTGAACCATGCTTGACATTCATTTTCAGCATATCGAACTAGTTCCAAGGGGTCTCTGTCTATGCCCCTGAAGAGTTTATCGTTTTTGGTCTTTCAGATGTACCAGATTATCCACGGATAAGGATCCATGTCTAATTCTGGTTCAACAATGTTGTTTTTCCTCCAGAAGAGATAGTCTATATTAGCATAGATGCTCGGGAGAGGGAAGATGTTATGACTTGTTGGTGTAGTTGATAGGCACCAAGCTTGGAGAGCTGGCGGGCATTCAAAAATTGCATGGGTAACAGATTCTTCAGGTTCCCCACAACGTGGGCAGTAGTTATCACATCTCATGTTACGCCTTATCAAATTCTTCGTAACCGCCACATGACCAGTTATCAGTTGCCATATAAGATGACATATCTTTTTGGGAGCTCTTAACTTCCAAGAAAAGGCTTGTAGCTTCGTTATACTTTGTTCCACTATCTCCTTTTCCTTCTCTTCCTTAAATAAGTTTCGTGCAACCCAATATCCTGATTTGACTGTGTACTGTCCATTTTTGGTATAGTTCCAACAAAACGTATCTCGACGATGAGCCGTACTTATGGCCAGACTCCTTATGTAAGGTATATCATCAGGGTCGACATAATCCTCAAGAAGCCTTACATTCCACTCATTCAAGTCCTGATTAACCAGATCACTTACTCTCATGTTTGGGTTTATGACTGGGGCTGCAAGTCTAGCTGGCCTAGCTGGTGAAGTGGGAATCCAAGGATCCTCCCATACCTTGACCTCATATCATGAATGTATCTATGTCTGATTCCCAATAAGAGTAACTTCCGGGCTGCTGAGATGCTGTTCCACACATATGATGGACTGCTTACTGAGATGTTTCGCAAAGGCAAACTCATTATGTAGTATCTTCCTTTTAGCACCCTTGCCACCAACGAGTCGGGATACTGAACTAACCTCCAGAGTTGTTTTGCCAGTAGAGCAAGATTAAACTCATGGATCATTCGAAAGCCTATTCCACCTTCCTCCCTTTGTAAACAAACTTTTCCCACTTTGCCCAGTGAATTTCTTTCTTTGGGAGATTCGAACTCCACCAAAATTTTGCAATGGCACTTGCTAGGTTTTCACATAACTCCAGCGGTAGTAGGAAACTAGACATTACATATGTCAGGAGAGCTAGCAGGATTAATTTAATCAAGACTTCCTTTCCACCTTTTGAAAGCCATCTGTCCGTCCATCCATTCACTCTATGCATTAATTTGTCCTTCAAGAAAGCAAAGAGTTTACATTTGGATCCACTGATGTCTTTTGGGATACTTAAGTAGGTCTCCATTCCTCCTTCATTTTGGATTCCAAGGGTATCTTTGATATGTTGTCTATCATTTGCATTGATCCTCTTACCAAAGAGTATAGACGATTTAGCAAAGTTAATGCGCTGTCCAGATGCTTGTTCATACTTCATGACCACTTTCATAACTTCTTCACATTCACGGGGCTCCGCCTTACAAAAGAAAAGGCTATCATCAGTAAAGAGAAGGTGGGGTACCGAGGGACATGCGCGTGTAGCTCGCATCCCCGTAATCTTCCCTTGGTTCTCTACGTGATTTAGAAGGCTAACGAGTGCTTCCGTGCATAGAATAAAGATGAAAGGAGACAAAGGATCTCCTTGGCGAAGGCCTCTTCCTGGAATAATGTTTCCCCTAGGCTGCCCATTCATAAGAACCTTATATTTCACCGATGTAACACACCTCATTATCCAGGTAATCCAGATTTCTGAAAATCCCATCTTTCGCATAACAACTTCAATGAACGGCCACTCCATTCAATCATATGCCTTACTCATGTCTGTCTTAATGGCCATTCTTTTATTTCTTCGACTTGGCTTAGTTCGTATGACATGAAACATTTCCTGGGCAATCATAATATTGTATGTAATTTGTCTTTACGCAACAAAGACTAAAGAACCTTCTTTAATCTCTGGCATAAGACCTTAGAAATAATCTTGTAGTTGACGTTGCACAGACTTATGGGTCGAAACTGGGATATCTCATTCGGCTTAGTTGTCTTTGGTATAAGTTTGTATCATTTAATCCACTCGGTATTGATCCATCCAATAGGAATTGATTAACCATCTGAGTTAAATCATCCTTTACAATATCCCAGAATTTCTGATAAAAAAGAGTTGTCATCCCATCTGGTCCAAGAGCTTTTTCTGGATGCATAGCAAATAGTGGCAATTTAACATCCCATTATGTGACCAGAGCAGTTAGGTCATTGTTTATTGGCACCGTAATCGTAGTTTTTACCTCAGATAGCACTTCCTCTATGTCTTCTGGATGAGAGGATTCAAAGAGAGGTCTAAAGTAACTGGCAACAATGGCTATTAGTCCTTCTTCATCCTCTACAACACTGTCATTTGCATCTACTAGTTGTGTGATTTTATTCCTAGCTCTCCTTTGTTTTGTTAATGCATGAAAGAATTTTGTGTTTCTGTCGCCTTCTCTTAACCAAAAGATTCGACACTTTTGTTTCCAGAATATCTCTTCAACCTTAAGAGCGTCTGCGAGTTCTTTTAATGCTTCTGATATTTCTTTTATTGTTGCATCATCATTCCCGTACAGAGTTTCCACCTTCTCTTTAAGTTCCTCCACAGATTTCGCTGAGTTCAGATTTCGATGTCTCATCTATTGGCTCAAGCCCTTACGACAACTAGAGATCTGGTCCATTATACTAGCGTCTTGGGGTAAATCTGAAGATTTCCAACCCTCAAGAATCACTTGCCTTAGGTCCTCATTTTCAAGCCATCTCTTATCAAATTTTAAAAAAAATATCGATTTCCTGATTGGCTTTGTGAGAATGTCTGCTAAGATCGGACGACGATATGATCCCCATAATCTCATATACTGAACCGTGGAATGAGGAAACTTTTCATGCCAGTCTTCATTTCCAGCAGCTCTATCTAGTCTGCACCTAACTGTTATTCTTCCAGCTCTCTTCCCAACCCAGGAGAACATGTTTCCAGTGAAAGGAAGTTCTAACATCCCACAGTCGCTTAACATTTGCTTAAACGGTAAGAAGGAACTGTCCGTTCGTTGGCTACCACCTTCCTTTTCCTGGTGACCTGTAATTTCATTAAAATCACCTATCATGAACCATGGTCCAGTTCTCATTGTTGAGAGACGCGTAAGACGTTCCCATACTTGGTCTCGTCATTCTAAGACCAGATCCTCATAAACAAATGTCATAAAGACTTTTATTCCATCAATGACTGCCTCAATATCAATCATTTTGTTATTTGAAATAAAACATTAACTTGAAAATCATCCATATAAAATAAAGCTAAACCTCCGCTAAGGCCAAGTGGCTCAACGGTAAACAAATGATCAAATCCTAAGTCGGCCTGAATGTTTTGCAGCAACGGCCTTTTATTCTTCGTCTCAGAGTGGAACACAAGTCCTGGGCGATGCTTCTGACACATCTCCTTAAGGTGTCGAATGGTAAGGTTGTTCCCAATCCCTCGACAGTTCTAACTAATTGTCTTCATGGGTGATGGCGGGAGGTGTTCTTGGACCCCTCCGAACCATTGTGTCTACGGTAATTTCCTTTGGAAGCCTTAAATGTATCAGTATGATGATTCCTAGAACGTTCCTTTTCTCTAGAAAATGCAATGTGTCTTCGTGGAGCTCCCCGATGAGAGGACTCCTTCTTCTTCTAATGAGCATCCAAAGGGACACCAATCTCTCCTGCCCCATTCTTCTTCCCACTTTCCAACTCCATTAGTTCTCCCCCAAGTAAATCCTCATCCAAATCCTCATAGTCCATTGGCTCACCCATCCGCTCGTCATGTTTACTGCTTGACTCAATAAGCTCCATATCTTTTAAGGCCCCAATCATTTGAGCATCAGCAACTATGGCTTTCTCCGTAGGAGAGAAAGTCAAAGATCTAGTTGCTCCTTTATCTCTTTTCGTAACATGTGCATCACGATGAGTGGCTAAATGTGATGGGGTGACAATCTGACTAGCCAACCTCTTCCTCCCCATATTAATATCCCATACGTTCTCCTGTTGATGTAAATGAACATCACTATTAGGAATAGGAGACTGTGATCCTTGAGCATAAGACTCATGGGAGGCTGTCAAATTATCCACTCTCCTTTCCTTCTTTTCCTTAGTTTTCTACCATGATTGTTTGTTCCTTGAATATGGGTCATAGCGAGATCCATAGCGAGAGGATATTTTGTAGTTATCCCTTTTTCCCAACCTTCCATTATGCTTGTCAGAATAGAGATCTCTCCGATCAGACACAAACGTTGGTTCACGTCTGAAACCCTCTGTAAAGGGACGATTGACTGTAATCTTCATGTAGTCTCTTTGATTCCTCTCTATGATTTCATCTTGTTTCTGATCTCGCAACAAAGACTGTCGAGATGAATCTGATACCGGTATTTGCACACGAGAAAAAACTCCTGACTTGATTCCCTGATTCGCCATCCCAGGGTATTTCAAAGAACAATATGATTCTTCATGTGTCATCATCCCATATAAGGAACAATGCTTGAAGAGTTTGTCATACTTAATCTGGATAGACACCTCATCTCCCTCTGGAGAAATGATATTCCTGTTAAATTTTGGAGGTTTCCTTGAATCCACATCTATTAGCATCTTCCAGCCGACAAGTCTACCGTATCGATTTGTCCTAATTTGTTTCCAATGTTCCTTAGATTCCGAATTGTCCATAGGTGTAGCGGGATGCCTGTTATCTCCACCCATAATGGAATGATCCATGGGTAATCATCTTGTACTACTAGTTTCCATCAAACCAACACGAACATACAAAAATTATAATGAAAAAGCCCTTGGCATAAGGCCGATTTTAGGTCCTCTTCAATGGTGAAGTTGAATAAACACTTTACATTCCCCAAATCATTTGCAGTGACTTTATCATGCATCTCCCATTGAGAGATCATGGTATTAATGAGCTTTTCCACTTTTTGCTTCTTGGGATTTAGGATCTTCCCAATTAGACAACGACGATAATATTTAATGATATGAGTATCATCTTGATCTGTTAGTTGTATCGGTGCGTCATCGTCATCGATAATAGCCCTTTTTCCTTTCGAGTCTGCCATACGAGCAGACCGAAAATTATCCATCTTAATGAGCAATGATAGTCAATTCTGTATGAGAATGACACTTGGTTTGTTGCACCAGTAAATACCAAACTTCACAACATACACTACTCGTGTCCCTCCCACAACCGGATCACCAAAGAGCACAACACTTCGTGTCCCTCCCATAACCCACTTTCTTAAACTAGATCACCAACAAACACAACACTCGTACACACTCAGATCACTCCGTTCAATATAAATAATCCCACACCGTATAAAACCAACGCACACCGTAAGAACCAAAACCACTACCGTCACATCAACCTCGTTCACTTTAACTGAATCACAGCAACCAGTCCGATCACCACCACCAAGCTTTGGTCACCAATCCAACATACACGATCACTGCCACCGAGAACAACAGAACCACCACCGATCCGTACGGAATCGGGACAGAACCACACACTTCAAGGAACGTTGAGTGCTAGTTTAGTCATCGGTGTCGTCTTCTCTGATCTCTGCAGCTGGTGTTATCCTCCGCACCGTTGTCCCTGACGTGAACCACCTCAACCGTTGTCTTCTCCGATCTCTGCAACCGTCGTGAAGCTTCCCGTCTCCTCTCCGTCGGCTTAGAAAGGTAGATACCCGTCTCCGTCCCATCGAGCCGCTTTCCGTCCTCTCCTTTGAATCTCCGTCGACGTGGAAAGCACGGATCTCCTCGTCTTCCTCCGTTGGGCGGCTAGGGCTTTCTAGCCCTGGATTTAACAATAGTTAATTTATATATATATATATATATATATATATATGTGCATTACATATAGATATAACCATATTGCTATAAACAAAATTAATCTAAACTCTACCCTCTTTCAAATTGATAACTTAATTTTCAAATGATATACATTATCCAAGAAAAAACTGGTCTTGTATCGCATCTCTGTACTTGTGATACCATGGTTTTACAGATTTTTGATCATATTATAAGTTTTATTTAGAATATATAATTAATGTTTGGAGTATTTTTGGTGTTGATTTGTTATATAAAGGGTCTTGGTACGTTTTTGACAACTTTAGAACTTGTTCAACTATTTAAGATGCATAATAGCGCAAATCCACCAGAAGTCTAGATATGGATGAGGACTTCCCAAGGTGCGATTGAGCTCATATTTTGACACAAGATAGATCTTTTAATTGTCTTTCTAATGCCACTGGTTCGAGCTCATTTTAACTTTCCAAGATGGTTGGATCAAAAGCTATGTTCATTTTACTAAAAAGTGGTCCATCTGACGCGTGTGAGAAAGATATCGAGAATCAACTAGTGTCGACCGATACCACCTTAGTGTGTTTGGATTATAATTATTCTATTCCTTTTTTGACATGAAGTAAACGAAGTTTATTCTTGTATCCTTAATTCAAATAGGGTTGGCTTATGCGATGTAGTTTCTTCGACATTTCGGGCTCATATTTGCTTGAGGCTCAATTTTTCGAAGGATTTTAGCCGTTGTTATTTCCGTGACCAATTTTTTCCCCAACAATTAGTCCTCATCTCGGTAAATTTACGTGTAGTTCTTGCGAGGTGGTGATAAGCGTATTAGGTGCAATTGATGGCTAGAAGGTCCGTTGGCGAAACCAACTCTTTCCAAAGGTTATAATGGATTGATGGTTTACTTTTCTTCCTTATAACAATGAAGTGTGTTGTTACATTCTTACTTTCTTACCCTTATCTCTCAAGAAATTTTCATAAGGTATAAACTCTCTCTCTCTCTCTCTCTCTCTTTCAAATTTCCTTCCATGTTTTTGGTAGGATAGTGACAGGGGGTCTCTCGCGCTCTATCCGCGAATCCGAATATGTCTTAGATGAGCCAAAATCTGTCAAAGTTTTTCAAAAGGAGGCTCGTGACTCGAGTGATGAGGTGATTACAAAAGAAGAGTTTGAAGAGCCATGCGATGACTTGGAGGAGGCCGCGACATATTGGATGGACATGTATAACATGGTGCCTCCTCCTCCTGAATCGGAGGTTTCGAAGATACCACCTTTCAGAAGAAAAGTTCCTAATGAAGTATGCCATCTTAGAGAACCTATCAAAGACCACAAAGATATTATTCCTTCCTTTCCTAGTTCTAGGCAGTCATAAGAAATAATCCATAGATATATCTATCCAAGGTGAAATGGGAACATGTAAAGGAGTGTACATACCGCGAGGTTGGATTTGAGATTTGGACTGCTTACAGACCACACACCCTTTCGACGTTCATCTTCATCTTAGGCCAGAAGAAGTGTTGTTGTAAAGAGCTCAGGGTATTGGCTACGCCGAAGTTTCACATAAGTCCTCCACCATGGGCTTCTCTCTCGAACAACTCTCTCAAAGAACATGATGGCACACACAGACGATTGTTGTGGAAGAGGTAACAATCCGCCTGTTAAAATTTGTCACTGGCCTTCTTCAAGGTAGCTTGGTATATCTCTTTAAAATCAGGATCTTGAGCCTAGTAACCCTTGATTTTCTCAAAACCCAACAACTTTGAATCTATGGTCGAGAGTAGAGTGTACCTTTGTAATAAGGCATCGGCCACTACATTCTCTTTGCCTTCTTTGTACTGAATGACATAAGGGAAGGTTCCAATGAACTCCATCCACCGAGCATGTCTTTTGTTCAGCTTCTGTTGACCCTTTAGATGTTTGAGTGATTCATGATCCGTATGGATCACAAATTCCTTCGGCCATAAGTAGTGTTGCCAAGTTTGGAGAGCCTTAACCAATGCATACAACTCATTATCATATTTTGGATACTTCAGCATGGCTCCTCCAAGTTTCTCACTGAAGTAAGCAATCGACCTCTTCTTCTGCATCAAAACTGCTCCAATTCTCAAGTCGGAAGCATCACATTCAATCCCGAAGGTCTTGAGGAATTTTGGTAATACCAGTAAGGGAGCATTGGTTAGCCTAGCCTTGAGTATTTTTAAAGCGGGATCTCGTTCCTTCGTCCAGGTGAACCCCACACTTTTCTTGATAACCTCAGTCAGTGGAGCTGCTATTGAACTGAAGTCCTTTACAAACTGTCAATAGAATCCTGCGAGGCTGTGGAAGCTCCTCACTTCGCCTACAATTTTTGGGACTGGCCACTCCCTGATTGCTCGTACTTTCTCTTCGGCCACTTGAATTCCCTTTGAGGTTACCACAAAGCCAAGGAAGACAAGGCTGTCTATTTCGAAGAACACTTTTTGTAGTTGGCAAAAAAGGTTTCCTTTCATAGAACGTTGAGGACATTTCTCAGGTGGTCCATGTTCTTCCATGGTCCGACTGTAGACCAGGATATCATCGAAGTATACGACCACAAATAACCCAATGAAAGTCCTTAAGTCTTTTTTCATGAGTCTCATGAAGGTGTTGGGCGCATTAGTTAGCCCAAAGGGCATGACTAGCCACTCGTATAGACCATGCTTGGCCTTAAACACAGTCTTCCATTCATATCCCTCTTTCATTCGGATTTGGTGATACCCACTCTTCAAGTCTATCTTGGAGAAGATGCAAGACCCATACAACTCATCTAGCATGTTGTCCAAGCATGGAATAGGATGGTGGTATTTCACTTTGATGTTGTTGATTGATCGACAATCCATACACATACGCCAACTTCCATCCTTTTTGGGCACACGAAGAACATGTACAACACAAGGGCTCATGCTTTCCCTAATGTGTCTCTTTTCCAGAAATTCATCTACTTTCCTTTGGAGCTCATTAGTTTCATTAGGATTGGTCCTATAAGCTGGACGGTTGGGAAGAGAAGCTCCTGGAACAAAGTCGATTTGGTGCTCTATGCCTCTAATGGGCAGTAGTCCCAGGGGACTGTCTCCTGGAAACACATCTAGGTATTCTTGTAAAAGAACCTCAATTTCCCTCGGTATGACCGGGTCATGGTTAGTAGAGGAAGGTAGCATCTCCCTGAAGATTAGTAACACTAATTTTTGATGTTCGAATGCATCTTGCTTTAAATCAGAATGAGTAGCAAGAAGACTTAAACCTTTTCCCATAGCGTCCTCACTGGTTGCTTTGGTTCCAGCTTTTTTGCTCGCTTCTTTCCTTTGCCTTAGTTGCATCTAATCTTTGTGTACCTCATATGGTGTTAATGGGGCCAGCATAACCTTTTTATTGTTGTGCACAAATGAGTGCATGTTGGTGTAACCATCGTGTATGGCCTTCTTGTCATACTGCCAAGGTCGCCCAAGAAGAATATGGTTAGCTTCCATTGGCACTATGTCACATCGAACCGTGTATTGGTACTGTCCAATTGTGAAGGGGACATAAACTTGTTGTGTAACTCGTACTTCTCCTTCTTCACTTAACCACTGGAGAGAGTATGGTCGAGGATGCGCATGAGCAGTTAAGCTAAGTTTCTCGACCAGCACTTCACTAACTGCATTGGTGCAGTTGCCTCCGTCTATGATAAGGTTGCATACCTTATCTTGTACCATACATCGTGTGTGAAACAAGTTATCACGTTGTTCCTGAGCTTCTAGTTTGGATTGAGTGTTTAGAACACGACGAGTAACGAGTACCTCCCGATGAGTTGGGTAGTTCACAGTCTCTTCTTCTTCATCCTCCTTGTGTTCTTCATCATCAGATGCGACATCACCACTAGCCAAGAATAGCATGGTTTTCTTGTTGATGCACTAATTAGCATAATGCCCAAAGCCTTGGCACTTGAAACACCTAATGTTTTTGGTCCAGTTGTTTGGTGTTGGACCTTTGCCCTTGACGTCCTGAGTAGAGTTTTTTGGCTTATTGAACGGCTTCTATTCTTTGGTGTAGGTGGGTTTTGAAGAAGAACCAAGCTGGTTCCTTCCCACTCCTCTTCTTTTGTTTTGCAGTTCAGTCAGGGTCGCCTTGTGAAGTATCTCTTCTATGCTATCATACTCTTGCATCTCCAATCTGTCATGAATATCTCGGTTTGGTCCTCCTTGGAACCGTGCCATAGTAGCTTCCTCGGACTCCAGGACCTCAGCTTTGATCATGAGGTTGTCCATCTCTTGATGGTAGTCTTCAAAGTTTTTAGGCCCTTGAGTTAGCCTTCTAAGCTGTTTATGCAGCTCTCTGTGGTAATGCGTTGGAACAAACCATCTTCTCATAACCTCTTTCATCTTGTGCCAAGAAGTTACTTGGTTTTGTCCATTGTGTATCCTTATGTTGGACACTTGTTCCCACCAGTTTATAGCATAACCTTCGAACTCAGTAGCCGCTAACTTCACATTTCTCTCAGTGAAGTTTTGACACTAACATTCTTCTCCCATTCAAGGTAGGCATCCAGATCGTTTTTCCCTGAGAATGGTGGAATCCATAGCTTGAGATTGCCTAAGTTTTCATCAGCATGCGTTCGTATTTGGTCGGGTCTAATAAGTCGTTCCTCGCCTTCCTCGTCAGTTTGGTCATCAAAAACTCCAGGCATAGCTCGCCTAGCTCGAAGTGGTACGTTCCTGGCAGCTGCCATTGCTCTACATGCAACATTAGCAACCTCAGGTGGAATAATGTTAGCATAAATTTTCTTAGCACGGGTTTGAGT
Organism: Moricandia arvensis; assembly: GCA_905132765.1. NCBI lineage: Eukaryota > Viridiplantae > Streptophyta > Magnoliopsida > Brassicales > Brassicaceae > Moricandia > Moricandia arvensis. Next base: position 83,349 of record CAJHQP010001752.1, read on the forward strand.
CTCCTCTCTATATCGCCTAGCATAGCCTCAAACTGGAGTTGGTCGAGGAGTATGCGTTGGGCGGCTTGTTTGCCAACAGGATCGTCCACCCCACGTTCATCCGCCATAGCTGTCTTGCAAAGTAAAGTTAAAACAAGAAAAAGAAAAAATGATACTCTTCTCCCCCTCTTTTTTTTGATGCTCCGCAAGCAACTTTGTTAATCTATGGTTCAACAGTGAGAAAAAGTCTCAATCCCCTAGATCTAGAAAACCCTAACTCCCTTTGTGAACAAGATAGATAGATTGCAAGATTTTTGGCGTCAGATCGCTTTAAATAACCTGACTTGATTTCTCCTCAGCCTTTCTTTTCTTTTCTTTGTTTTTCTCTTTGTTTTCTCTTTTTATTTATTTATATAGATTGGCCCAATATGACTATTACTAGATAGGTAGAGAAGATTGATGGATGAGAACGCAAGAACACAAACCCTAACCCCTTCAAGTAGCTCTGATATCACTTGATACAACCTAGGATAGGTGTATACCGTTCGGATCTCTTGAAGATATTAGGATGACACGAGAATTACTAATACTCGTGTGTTGAGGGGGGTTTGTTGAAGTAATGGATAGATTTGAGGCTTTTAGGTCTCGAATAAGGGATTTTTCTTCACACAAGGATGATGGATCCCTTGAGTTGTTCGCGTCAGCTACCTTACAAGTGTAACCTCGTTTTTTGGTGGTTGATGGATTCACGTAAGCAGGAGAGTCTTATCCTTAGGTGATTAAGATGGTATGCCCGAAAGTTGAACACAAGAATAGAGATTGCTCGTGAGAGGCTTGTTTGCTGTAAAGCGTTTTTGATTAAAAGATTGGGTACCTTGCCTAAGCGGCTGAAAAGTCCTTAATAAGAAAACATGAAATCCCTAACCGAATCGAAAGGATAAAACCAACCCATATTGGGTTTCTGAAAAGATAAAACCAACTCCTATTGATTTATGAAAGCCAAAACTAAACAATTAATTATAAAACCTAAAGCAAATGGGTTTGCACCAGAAATGATACTAAGCGTTGAACAACCATAAGGTTGTAACACTACAAGAAAACTAAGAAGTTACTACGAAACATTACTAGGAAATATATTCCTCGTAAATTTACTACGAAATTACATCAAAATTACTTGGAAAATACAGTTCCTCGTAAAGTCGTTGTAAAATCACGAGAAACGTATTTCCTCGTAATGCCGTAGTAGAGTTACGAGGAAATTACGTGGCAAGAGTACATTTCCTCGTAAGACCGTAGTAAAACTTGTTCCTCGCAGAATCCTAGTAATGTTTTACTACGAAATTAAGAGGAAAATGTGTTTTACTACGAAATTAGGAGGACCTGGATAGGAAATATGGAATTTAAATAAAAACGTGTTCATTTCATAGCAATTTCCTAGTAAATGCTCAGATTTGAAAATTTCTATAAATACCACAATTGTGATTCATTTGAAACACACCAAAAAATAATCAGCTATAAGCTTGATCAAACACAAAAAAAATGTTCGGCCCGGGAAATATTTTCGAGTTGCGGAAGTGGATGTATTCACACAGAGATAATAACGGGAGGGTGATGACAGAATATCTCGAAGGGTTGGAGACGTTTATGCATCAAGCAGATTCTACACCACTCACACAGGAAAGTGGTAAGATGTTCTGTCCTTGTCGGAAATGTTGCAATACAAAATTAGGCCCTCGTGAAAGGGTTTTGAAGCATTTAATAAATAGAGGGTTCATGCCTTATTATTATATTTTGTATCAACATGGAGAAGATTCTAGTTGTAGGAATGATGAAGCTAGTAGTAGAAGCAACTTGCAAGTTGAACCGGTTGATCATTTGCGTAATGAAACTAGTTATCATCACCAGGAGGAACAAATGGTAGATTGTGATAGGTTTCATGATATGGTAGGTGATGCATTTGTAACTCATGATGATGATGAAGTTGAAGAACCTAACTTAGATTCAAAAAAGTTTTATGAAATGTTAGAAGCTGCGAATGAGCCAATTTACAGTGGTTGTAAAGAAGGTCTGTCTAAATTGCCGTTGGCTGCTAGCATGATGAGTATTAAAACCGATCACAATCTACCTGAAAAATGTATAACTTTTATGATGCGTTAGTGACTCGGTCACCCTGCACAGTGTGACTCCTCACAGGCTATCACAGCCAAGTCGGAACCCCTCACACCGGCACGCACCCACTGCAGTGGTAATCAACTCTAACCCGTCCTCGATCAATCCGTCGGGATTAATTCGATGGGTTGTTGGTGAGGGTCGAGTATCGAACCCCCCACCCTTTATCAGCGATCTGTTAGGAAAGCTGACAACCAGTTGACCTGCATGGGCAGACTTGTTTAAAGAGTATTTGCCAGAAGAGAATGTGTCTGCTGAATCTTATTATGAGATTCAGAAATTGGTATATAGTCTTGGGTTGCCCTCGGAGACGATAAACGTTTGCATCGACAACTGCATGATTTACTGTGGAGATGATGAGAAGTTAGAAGAATGTCGATTTTGTAAGAAACCATGATTCAAACCGCAAGGTCGAGGGCGTAATAGGGTGCCGTACCAAAGGATGTGGTACCTACCAATCACAGACAGATTGAAAAGATTGTACCAATCTGAGGAGACTGCTGGAGGGATGAGATGGCACGCCGAGCATACTCAGAGGGATGGAGAGATGACTCATCCATCAGATGCAAGAGCTTGGAAACATTTTAACAATGTACATCCACATTTCGCTAGCAATAGCCGGAATGTGTATCTTGGATTATGCACTGATGGATTTAGTCCATTTGGAATGTCTGGGAGACAATATTCATTGTGGCCGGTCTTTCTTACACCGTATAACCTGCCACCGGAGATGTGCATGCGACGAGAGTTTCTATTCATGACCATATTAATACCTGGTCCAAAACATCCAAAAAGATCTCACGACGTTTTTCTACAACCACTGATAAAAGAGTTGAAAGATTTGTGGTCAACAGGGGTGAGGACATATGATTGTTCAACGAAAACAAACTTTACGATGCGAGCGATGCTTTTGTGGACCATAAGTGACTTTCCTGCATATGGTATGTTGTCTGGGTGGACTACACATGGGAGATTAGCTTGTCCATATTGTAATGGAATGACAGATGCGTTTCAGTTGAAGCATGGTACGAAGACTAGTTGGTTCGATTGTCACCGTCGATTTCTTCCCGTTTACCACCCATACCGAAGAAACAAGAAATTGTTCAGGCACAAAAAGGTTGTCAGAGACACTCCTCCTCCATACTTAACTGGAGAACAAATCGAAGCGCAAATCGATCACTACGGTGCTCTAGAAACAACTCCTCGTGGTGGGAATTGGCATGTTCCCAGTAATATGCCTGATTTTTATGGTGTTCAGCACAATTGGCACAAGAAGAGTATATTCTGGCAGTTGCCATATTGGAAAGATCTTCTTTTGCGCCACAACCTCGATGTCATGCATATAGAGAAGAACTTTTTTGAGAACATCATGAACACTATATTGAATGTCCCAGGGAAGACGAAAGACAACGTAAAATCAAGGTTGGACTTACCCGATATCTGCTCAAGGAGTGAGCTACATATAAAAAGCAATGGGCAAGTTCCAGTTCCAATATTCAGACTGTCATCAAAAAAAGTCTGTGTTGTTCAACTGGGTGGCTTCAGAAGTGAAGTTCCCTAATGGGTATGTTTCAAATCTCTCAAGATGTGTTCAGAAAGGGCAAAAGTTCTTCGGGATGAAGAGCCATGATTGTCATGTCTTTATGCAGCGACTACTTCCCTTTGCGTTTGCGGAGCTACTACCGGCAAAAGTACATGAAGCACTTTCAGGTAATTAATTACGATGACATGATTAATTTATTTCTATATATATATAGATATATATATACTAATGTGGATAATTTTTGTTGTTGTATATATATAAGGAATTGGAGCATTTTTTAGGGATCTGAGCACCCACACTCTTAAAGTGGAAGTTGTCCAACAACTTCATGAAAACATCCCGATTTGCAGGTGCCGCCGAACGCACCCTTTGCGGTGTATACGGTGGAGGATATTTTGGCCCTTCCAGGCAGAGAAGGGCTGCTAGAGTTAGATCCTATCCGACGGGACGGGAAAAACGTATTATGGTATGTTTTAATTTTTAAAAAGTTTTTTTAAATTTATTTCTTAATTAACAAAATATTTATAAATTAATCTAATTAATGATTTATTTTGTGTCTTTCCAGGTTTAATGTTGACAATCGTGTCGGAAGTAGCGTCACGGACAGTATCAAGGGATACTTTCCCGATGCAGCTCCAAACTGGAAGAAGACGGCGAGCCACACAAAAAAGACGTGGTTCAAAATGTTCGCTGTAAGTTTAATTAATGATCAACTTAATTTATTTTTTATTATTTAAAACTATTAATATTATTGAACTAATCCGTCTCTTTTTTTTTCTTGTTAATTACAGCAAAAGTATCGTGGTCTCTTGGGATTCACCAGCTGGTGAAGACAGAGTTTGAGGCCAAGGCTAAATCACGATTGCTCGACACGGTCTACAACTGGAAGGGCGACAATCAGGTATAGATTTATAAATTATAATATATATATAGTTTTAAAATTATTATTGACTTTAATTCTAATTAATTATTTTAAATTAGGTGGATGGTTACGAGGCCGGGAAACCCGATTGCCTCACAACCGAGGTGTGGGATGGCCTCATCGCCTATTGGGGGTTGCCGGACTCGGTCAGAACCTCCAGCACAAACTCCGAGAACCGCATGACTAGAGACGAGTATGGCAACACGAAGATGCTGCACAGCACGGGTCGAAAACCTCACGCGGGAGTTCGTCTAGACATGGTAAGATGATTTTTAATAACTATTTTTTTTTTAATTTGAATATTCCAAATTTTTAATTTAATTTTCAAATTTTCTTTTAGGCTAAAGAGACTGGAGTTCTTCCATCTCTGAAAGACCTTTACGAGAGGACCCACCGGAACAAGGCTGGGCAGTTTGTAGATCCTGCTTCAGAGCGGATCTACAACGATTTTGTTGCCCGAATTGACGAACGCCAGACTCAGCTGACTCAGCAGACTGGGACTCCAGTCGTATTATCCACTCTTGAAGTGGATAAGAATTACGAGGAGGTAAATAATTTGTTTTACTATTAATTTTTATTATTTATTTAAAAATTTTTTTATTGTTATTAATATTTTTATTTACAGGCCGCCCCTAGGAAAAAGGGGCGTATCGTCGGGATTGGCTCGATTAACGATGTCTCTGCAGAGACATCGTCTTATGCTCAGGAGCAGCATGATGCCAATGCTCAGCTGCGCTCGGAGTTGCAGACGACGCAATCTCATGTGGTTTCGCTCACCGAGCAGATGGCTTCTCTCACCGATGTCCTCGAATATATGGCGGGTGGAAACCCGCAATTGGAGGAGATGTTGCGTCAGAGACGGGAACGCGCGGGGATTCCAACCCAACATCATCCACCATCACAGTCACAGCCGTCAACCAACTTAGGAGAGGAGCAGCATTTAGCGAGCCAGGAAGAGTTCGTTCGGCAATTTCACGAACAGAATCCGTATCCGTAGTTTTTTTTTAATTTAATTGTATATTATGAATTTTAAAACTTAATTGTATATTATTTAGCTATTTATAAAATATTTTGTTTTTTATTTATAATTTGATTTTTTATAAAAAAATAAATTATTTATATTTATAATTAATTTATTTTATTAGGGAAAAAATATGTCGAAGCAAAATCCTAGTAAAGTTTTCCAAGTAATATCCTCGTAAAATGTTCTAGTAAACTCCTCGTAAAGTTTACTACAAACTTACGAGGAAATGCTTACTACGGTGTTACTAGGAAAGGTTACGACGAGGTTACGAGGAAAAGGTAACCACGCGTTTACGAGGAAAACTTTCCTCGTAAACTGTACTAGGATCTTACGAGGAAAGTAGGCTTTACGACGAACGTGTTTCGACGAAACGCGTTTCCTCGTTATTTCCTAGTCACTGTCCCTTTACTAGGAAATAACGAGGAAAACCCGTCCTAGTAAAAGACGAGTTTTCTTGTAGTGTAATAAGCACTTGGACTCTTCTCCTTTCCATGGGCCAGCTCGTCTTCTTCTTGCACAAACTTGATCAGAAGACCCAACACTTCTTTTAAGGCTTTGGTTTTGGCACGGATCAAAGGCTCACCTTGGTAAACAAGTAGATCCTTTTCGAACTCAACCTGGTCAATAAAGGATTGATCTGATCCAAATCCATCTTGAACTCGTCCAAAAATGTCTTTTTGTGTCCATGAGGTTCCTGAGTTTCAGTTGGTCGACAAAGGTGATGTTCGTCATGGTTGTGATCTTTACTTGAGTCATATGGTTCATTGACAAAATTCACTCATCTGCTTACATCCTCTTAATCATGCCACTCGTCTGTGTCCGAGCTATGTTCTCCATTCTCATCCATATCCTTAGCTGTCGAGCTATATGCGGCTGTGTCATGTTATGAGTAGAAGAAACAATTCAAATAAGTGAATATATTTTGTCATATTGGAAAACAATATATATCATATCTTAACCATATCTTCTTATGGTTATTTGATGAAATATTTTTTTTGGTGTCTTGTAGAACGCAATTACCCTTAACACATCCTTAGTGGAGAGTCACCCCATAATTCTCAACTAAAGTATTATTAAAAAATAAAAATAGGAAAGAAAGATAAAATTATAAAGAACCATTGCTTTACAAAGAGAATTCCAAAAACTCTTGAGAAACTAATTCTACAGTTTTTTATTTCAGTGATACAATAGAATTGTAAGCATTTAATTTTAATATAAAATCAAATCTTCTTAACATTAATAATACTTGGAAAACTAGTGTTGAGAAACTAACTAGTGATGACGGTTTTAACATAACATCATCAACTTTACCATCTGGTGCACCCACCCCCCCCCCCCTACAGACCCAAAATCACATTATTGTATAGAGCATAAAACCAGTAGATATTCATCCTTCTAAAGGTGTATTCAATCAATAATTTTAACCAAAAGTACTGCAATAACTTAACTATAAATTTTTAGAAAATCCCGAAATTTGGGGTTTCTGTTAATAATAATTGTAAATGTCTTTTAAAGTGTAAAGTGGTTGAACTAGCAATTAGAAAGTGACATCAAATTTATCATTTTTGTTTTGATGATTTCAAAGTGTTTTTCGAAAAATCTTTTAGAAAAAAAAACAAATTTCATGGTTTAAATGATAATATTTTTTGATCAAAAAATGATAATATTTTTTTATCAAAAAAATGATAATATTTTTTAAAAAATGTAATAATTTCTTTTATAAAATCACCCAAATATCTACATACACTCATGGTGTTGGTTAAGAAATCAGAAACTATTATATAGGTCACCTCGACCATAGTCATGACTTCTACTATAGCTTAAGCAAAGTCAAAACCAATATATACAAGAACATAATATAAAATCTTTAAAAACAGAATATGTCATCATTATAAAAGCCATGGATAGCTTCATAGTACACCTCCATATTGTACCGTATTCATTATTAAGTCTGAGTTATTCCACTTCGAACCAGCGATCTCTAGACCGACGAAAGTAAACTTATAATGTTTGGGATTTATTGAAAACATCTGGTCAGTCCAGAGAGATATCAAAAGGTATTTTTAGATTTACTTCCACTTCTTGAACTTGCCTCCTCCAAACATCCCATGCTTCCCACGTTTAAACTTGCCTCCGTGATGCTTGAATTTGCCGTGCTTCCCGTGCTTGAACTTACCATGACCATAACCATAGCCATGACCATGGCCATATCCGTGACCGTACGCAGCGTGTCCGTAAGGACTGTGAGAGCTATGAGCTATGTGGTGAGCTCCATAGGCTGCTGCAGCACCAGCAATCATACCCCCGATTCCTCCCGCGTGTCCTGAAACGAGCATAGCCGGGCTTAACCTTAGTGGGATAAAACATTGCGATGAGGGCCCCACTTCATGGGCCCCTAATTTCAAAAATCTTTCATATATAAATGTATACTATATAACAACATAACATGTTAAAAATATTAGAAATTAGTATATAAATAGAAAGATAATCATGGTTTTAAAATATTAAGTAAAAATTAGATTATGAGTTAAATTAAGTTTGCTGATTTTAAAATAGTGTAGCTTTTACAAAATTAAAATTAAAAAAAATTACTTTTGAAATAAAAATTAAATAAAAATTTAATTTTGTACAGAATTCCCAAAATTTCAGGATCAGGTCTAATAAACACAACTAGATGAAGTAAGACACAAAAGGGCATAAAAATAGCGCATAATGAAATACAAAGCTATCTTTATGAAAAGAATACAATATAAAAATATTTTTAAAATAATAATATTTATTATTTTTATTATTGTTGTTATTATTATTATTATTATTATTATTATTATTGTTATTTATTAATATTATTAGAACATCCTCCGTTTAATCTCTTTCTAAAGTAACATTTAACACCAGATATGATACGAAATTTTGGTTTTATCAAAACGAAAATATATACAAACTCTCCTTTTCAACATCTTCTTGATTTAAAATCTACCACAAATACGGCACTTTGACAGCAACATATAGACAACTTCAATTATTTCTATATGAAACCGAAAAAAAGAAAAGAAAAATCTCAATTACTTCTTAACTTCTTAGTTCTTATTAATCTGACATTTACAACATATGCGATACTGCAAGACTACAGGGGAGGACGACATAGGAATTTAGCAGGAGGATACAGTACCGGAGTGATGCGCAGGATAGCCAGTAGGAGGATAACCAGCATGACCATGTGCAGGAGGATAACCTCCATAACCAGGAGCTGGAGAGTAGGCACCAGGTGGTGGAGGGTAACCTTGATGTGGTGGGTATCCAGCAGGTGGATAAGCCCCATGACCCGGGTATCCAGCGGGTGGGTACCCATGAAACCCTTTGTCATTGTCACCTCCCATGTTTTCTCAATCAACAATCAAAACCTACACACACAAAAAAACACAATAAAACCCACTCGGTTTAGGCCAAAACATCAACATAAACCAAGCGCGAACTTCAAAGCTTTTATAGGCGATCAAGCAGAAAAACAAGAATGTAATGACTCATTGAATAGCTTGAAGATAAACTTAAGTAGTCCCAAACAAATTGCACAAACCAAACATTAACGTCAATATATCATCATGAGATCAAACATACACATCATAGTAATCAATAAGTAGACATAAACTGGAATGAGATGATAAATTCATACCCGAGACGTATAGAGAAAAATGTAGAAACGGAATTGGAAGATAGATACAATAACGAAGGTGTTTGAAGATATATATATTGATGAGTTTGCTTTACACACGTACAAATATTTCCTTACGCGTCAAGGTTTCTAAAAAGGTATATTTATATTTTGTCCTCTTACTTTGAGCATGAATCATAATCGGTACAATAATTCTCTATAAATAACATTGAGGTACACATTTTCAACACGTACTGGTGGTATATATGAATATTTAGAAAGTATATTGACATATCTAGTGAAATGCATGGCTAATTGAACATTCATTTTCAATTCGTGCGATTCTTCAGTTCTCAGAGGGCGTTTGTGAAATATACTAAAATATAGGGGTCAAAGAGAGAGAAAGAGATAAGAATATTTTGTTACGTGCTATTTTAGCGTTGCGAGAACGCGTAATGGATCCGTGATTCTACGAACATACATACGTAGAGGGGATAAATGCTTTTTTAGTTGCACTTCAATGGGAAAAATGCCAAAAGGATCGAATCTACACGAAATTATTATATTATTTTATTACTTTTTGTAACAAACTAACAATAACCACATGAAGTGATGATACTCATTCCCCAAAAATGTGCACCAACTATATATATTTAGGCAAAATATTTTTACTTGTTAATTATATAATTCAACAGATGATAAATAATCCTTATTTTAAATCTCTAATAACCTTTGGCTATATGAATATAAAGAACACTATCCAACCAAAACAACATTTTTAAAATAATTCTTAAATTCTAGATCCATTCCAAGTCATTTACGTATCTATAAATAAAAGCATACATTTAAAGTTATTTTATATGATACAAGTTTTATTGGGTCTTTTTTCAAAACCAACATACAATTTCTAATCAACCCCACAACCAACTTTTTTTTTGTCATTACTATTCATCTTTGAAAGTTTCAAATCCTCCTCATGTTTTTGAATTATTTACAAAATTACCATTATTAATTAATTATTTAATTATTTCAAAACTGAAAAAAAATATATTACACCCTAAACATTTTTTTTGTTTACAACAATTCTATTTCATCAATTTTCTAGCTACCATGAACCACTATTTTTGAGCTCTTAAAATCTCAAGAATTCGATTTGTAACCACTTATTTCTCTTTCAAAACCAACAAATCTTCATTTTCTCTCCATTTTTATCTAAGAAACTCTCATAACTTTCATTTTTATAAGCTAAACTTTCATATTTTCGAGTTTATTCAGTTGTGAGTCGACAAAGGTGATTCTTTTTGCTCATATTTGGAGCTTGGACGATGGTAAAAGGTGGAAACGAGCTTTACACATGAAAAACGTAAAAATAACATGGTTTGTCGCGATAGTAAATTGTTTTATATGCCTACGCATATGTGTAACTTATGATACGGTCTACTTCTCAACGCATAGGTTGATTTTGCAACTGACCAAATAATTTTTTTTGTAAAAAAAGACTTCCTTAAAAGTGTGCGTCTTAACCTTTGAAAACAAAAAAAAAGTAAGTAGAATTACTAAGAAATCTACGTAAAAGAGATTAGTTTTTGCATTTGGCCGAACTTTGGGCAACTTTTGACTTTTCATAGTAGACTTCATCGGAAGTCTACATTAAACTTCATCGGATGTCTACATTATACTTCATCAGAAGTCTACATTATGTAGACTGTTCTGGAAGTCTACAAAAGGACAATTTTGCATTTGACCAAAACTTTGACTGTGTTGAATAGATTAGTTTTGTATTTGACTAAAATGTTATAAAGTTGACCAAAAAAGTGTATACTTCATATTCAGTCTACTAATCTCAGAAAAAATGTAGACTGAATATGAAGTCTACTATTTTATTTTGGTCAATGCAAAAGTAACCTATCGGATTTAGGAGTAGACTTTTGAAGTGTACACATAGACGCTCATCTTAATCTATTTGTAGAAATTCAAACTTAGTCAATTGCAAAAACTTTCTTGCTCTAAAAAATGTAGACTGTAAATGAAGTCTACTTTTGAAAGACAAATCTTGGTTGAATTTTGGTCAATTGCAAAAACTAACATTTTCAAAATGTAGACTAAAAGAAAGTCTACACGTATAAATCGCAATTTTTTTAAAATACATATAATTACCGTGAATTTTTCAATTTCAAAAAATAACCCAAATTGTAAACCTACATGACAGTCTACACATGTAAACTGAAAAGAAAGTCTATTATTATGTAGACTAAATATGAAGTTTACATAGAAAAGTCTATAAAAAGTGGATTTTTGTATTATTCATAATGAATTTTCAAAAAAATTTAGTTTTACAGTGTGTGTTAGTAATCATAATGGTCTTGTACTATTTTCAAAAGGTAATTTTTTATAATTTTAAAACTATCAACTTTTTGTTTGACTACGTAGTTAGCTAATAAATGTAGATTTTTTTTGTAAGTAAACTTTTATACTATTATCAAACAAAAGTTTTTGTTAGCTAATTTTAAAATTTATTCTTTTTGCAGGAATGGTTCAGTTACTTGTTGTATGCGGAGAATGGATGGTGAAAACACATCACCTATCTTGGAAGCTCTCAATGAGGACAAAGAACCTTCAAAGAGACATAAATGCTTTTCTCCACCTTTCAAGCATGGTCCAGGTAGGTAAAAGAAGTTGAGGTGGTAGTCTTGGCTGGAAATTTACAGGATGAGGGGAAACAAACCTCGAAAGGTGCACAAGGATTATAGTTGCTCCCAGTGCAAACAACTGGTCTACGCTCGTCCGAATTGTCCAGGCTAAACTTATGTTAGTGTTATATGTGAAATTATGATTTGTCTTATTTCTTTGGATGTTGTCTTATGTCTTATGTGTTGAACTATTGAGTTGACTCATTCTTTTGAGTTATCTTATATGTTGAATTTATGTTGAATTTGTGGGTATTTAGTTACTATTGAATTTATGAGTTGTATTGTTGCTTTGGATGTTGTCTTATGTGATGAATGTTGAATTTGTAGGTCCTTAGTCATGTTTATTACACGTCTGGTTTCTACATGCAAACTTATGTTTAAACTTTTTTTACTGTTGACTTCTTTAGTAATCTACTGCAAATGTAAACTAATATGTAAGTCTATGTATTATTCGTTGAAATTGTGTTGAAAATTTTAAAAATAAAACTAATACTGAAAATCTCTGATAGAAAGGAAGATGTCTGATAGTATAGCAACAGACTTCTGTAGAAGTCTTTAGTAAAAGAATATTAATACTTAAGTCTACTGCTTCTCTTGAAATTGTGTTGAAAATCTCAAAAATAAAATATTTCTTGAAAATTTTGTATAGATTTTCTTCTCCTCACATGTGTGTTAGTTATAGTTTTAGCTTATGGTGGTTTTAATTGTTTGGTTAATTAGAGTATCTTGTAAGAAATTGATATCTAACAAAATTAATAATATCATACAAGTGAAACACAACTAAAAATGAATACAATGTTTATAGATTCTGCATCAAATAATTATTCACAAATGAAGATTTTATAAAAATAAATTATTACAAAGCAATTTATTAAAAAATATTCTTGAGTGTGTTTGATTTTTCATAATTTTGATGCCTCAAATGAAGTCTTGGAAAATAGTACATGCAAAGTATGATAAAGTTATGAGAAAAACATAAGATAAAAAAAATTATATCATATTTTAATAGATTTTTTATTAAGTCTACTAAAAGTTTATGGTTTAGTAGACTTTAGTTGAAGTCTACACTAACGGAAAAATTTCAGATCCAAAAAATGTACATTTAAAATTTTGAGAATACTTTGTTCTGAAAAATATTTCATAATAGTTTTTTTTGTCAAACTTGTAGCAAAGCAAAACCATAGAGTATGAATCTATAAATTTAGTTCAATATAAAACACAAAATATCCATATCATAAATTAATGTAAATTTAATATTTTGGAAAGATGATTTGAAAACTTTGGAAGAAAATACCTTCAAAATAAGATAAATTATAAGAAATATATAAAATACAAATAAAAATTATATTTGAGTAAACTTTTATAAAGTCTGCTTAAATGTCAAGGCTAGTAGACTTCAAGTGAAGTCTACTCTATCAGAGAAAAGTGAGAGAGTTTAAAAACTTGTGCACTATTTTAGAGACAGACTGTGTAAATTTCATTTATACATGGATACACAAATTGTAAATAAGTTAGAACTATGACACTATAGACTTTAATGTATTAGACTTTATTGTAGGTCTACTATACCCTAAACCACAAATATTAAACCTTAAATGTTTGTTTTATAATAAAAAGTCTCAATTATTATATTAAATATCAAAATATTTAAATATAAACTATTCAATATTAATATGCAAACTTAAGTCAATAAACCAAAAAATCTCAATCTAAAAATCTAACACTTAAAAACATAACATGTTAGAACTTTTTGTTGGTAAACTATAAACATTGTCTAACACATGATTATCAAATCAATATATTTTCTTTTAAATTTATTCAACTACATAAAATTTTAGTTTGTAAACTTCATATCAACCCTTATATTGATAATTAATTAAAAAGTTAACAAAAATTATTTTTATACATTTTAAAATTAATCTATTAGATCAAATCACAATTTAAACTACAAAATAAGACAGAATAGACTTCTATATATATGTAGACATTTTTTGTTACATGTAAACTTATGAATGATAAAATCGTAAAATAACTTTCTATTTTTTTTTGATCGTAAAGATTATATAGTAATTTTATCACCGTTTTAGGTTGATTTTACATTTGATTGACTAATCTACTTTTATAGTTAAAATCAATAATTAGGTAATTTTTGGCAAATCTCTTCGTTTCATTTGATGAAATGACACATCACTATTTTATGGGAAAAATTAGAACAATACAACAAGTTAGTTAATATAACTATGATACAGTAAATTTTATTTAGTAATTTTTTGAAGTAACAAAAATAAATTATTTTAAAATTTCATATTATTAATTAATGTGTATTGAGCTTATAAAAAAATTATAGAAAATTTGATTCGGTATGTAAGTGATATATTAGCGCCACACAATCTCTTAAAATAAGCATGTGACATATTAGCTTTTAGTAACACTGCCACCTCGCGATACAATAAGCTTTTTTCTCGTAAGAACAAGATCAACGCCATATGTTAACGCGTATGTTAACCTAATAATGTGATTAAAAGAAAAAGAAAAAAAGCAAAACACGAAGGCACGCAGTTTAATTAGCGAACCGAAGGAGCGTATTAAGAGGCACGTGTCAGACAATTATTGGCTTGGGCGACGGTGAGACGCGTTTTGTTCCGTCTTCTTTCTTTCTCTTTTCGTTTTCTCTCTTCTCGATGCCCACCAATATTTAAATATTAGTTAACATACCCTTAATGGGTTTTAGGGTTGAACTTGCTCTAAGAACATTTAATACTTGCATTTAAAAAAAAACATGTTATACTTGCTTTATGGCATTTGCTTATATTTATTCTCTAGACTTTGTTTTATCATAAGCCATGATAAGAAAGATGTAGCATATATGAAACTGATGAAAATATGAAGTTATAGAAAATAGGTCAACGCCTTAGCTCATCCACAACACACACCTGATGCATTTTCCGTCAAGGAGTAGCTGGAACGCATCATTGATGTCCTCAAATTTCATCTCATGTGTCACAAATTTATCCAACTCAAGCTCCTTGCTCATGTAACGTTTAAGAAGAAGAGGAATGTGTGATTTAGCCTTTAAACCACCGAACAATGAACCCAGTAGAGTCTTCCCGTTGTGAAGAACATCAGACGAGTTTAAACAAATTTGTGAACCCGGCTTGTCCACCCCTAAAGTTATCGTCTTTCCCCATCCCTAATCGTTGGATTCTACCAAATATTAAAATTCTCAACCTTATAATTTGTTTCTAGGTGTATATCAGTGCGATCATACCTTTCTGCAGGAAGCATAAGCTTCTTGAACCAAAGAACTGCTTCCAACACACTCGAAACAATAATCTGCTCCCCCACCAGTCATCTCATTGATCACCTAAACACAGAGATATAAATCAATCATATAATATTAGATGTTTATTTATTTCCATTGACGCAACTAGGAAGTGTCATTTTTTTTTTTGAATATAACTGGGAAGTGCATGTCATTACCTCGCTCACACGCTTGTCTTCGCATGTCATCGAGTTTACAAACTCAGTAACTCCAAATTTTTGGCCTACAATAAGATGATGATATTATAGCAACTTATGATTAATTTACTATACAAAACAAGATACTATTTAACGAATTACGAATATAGTTGTGGACTAAATAAAATCTCTAACCAACTTCGAATTTGACATGATTTATATCAACACCAATGATTCGAGAGGCACCACAAAGTCTTGCACCCTCTGCAACCTAAAATTGCACAAACCTCAACACCTCAAAATCAACATAACTTATTACTGAAAATTGCGATTTTTTATTTTTTGTTTTTTGCAAACTAAAAATTGCGATTTTTACCGCTAGACCGATAGAACCAAGTCCAAAAATCACAACAGTTGATCCTTTTTCAACTTGAGCAACCTTCCAAGCAGCACCAACACCTAAAGAAAAAATCAATGCATTTCATTAGAAATCAAGAAAAGTGCCAAATATTTCTTACAATTTTATTGACTTACCAGTGGAGACTCCGCAGCTGAGGAGACAAGCACGACTAGGAGGGATAGAAGAATCGATCTTAACGACGTTAGCGACATCAAGAACAGTGTATTCGGTGAAGCTCGAGACATTTAAGAAATGGAAGAGAGTGTTGCCATTCAGGTCAGTGAATCTACTGGAGTTTTCGTATCTTGGCATCCATGGTGATACCTTGAAGGGAAATTTGCTGCATAAGTTGCTCTTTGGTGATTTGCAGTCAACACATTCACCACAGTCCGGCATGAATGTCGGCAGTACAGTGTCTCCTTCTACTACTTCGTCGACTTTGTCGCCCACACTTTCCACAACTCTGTATATTCAAATTTATACCATTTTAATGTTCAAAAAAAAAAACTCTGTATATTCAAATTTCACTTCATCAACATTAATTTCTGTTAAATAAATATTGATGCTTTTGACCCTTTTAAAAATAACTTTTCAAAAACAAAAACAAAAATCTTTGCAAGAATTGGTTTAGGTAGTTTAATTCAAATGTAGCTAAAATCTTTGTCATTAATAACAATCTGTGTCAAAAAAATTGTAGATTTGGATAAACTATAATGAATTGCATGCGTAACCATAGGCCCCTTGGCGCGTCCATTTCTTCTTTTTTCTTCGGCTTATGTGGTATAAGTGTGAAAAATATGATAATCTAGAAGCTGTGATCTAAACAATATGTACGTCTTTAAGGAAAGTATAACTTGGTTATTATTGGGTTGCTACTGGTAACATGCTTATCGCAGATTGTACGGCGGACTTGGAAATGTGTTAAGCATTCCGGGTTCAAACCTACTCCTAATCATTCATCCGTATGGCCAGGCAGCGTGAATATCTAAATCCCACATAGAACAGTGGAGCTTACCTATCGCCGAAGTGTTAGCTCCCTAGTGATTTAGGACACGCTTTGGTCTGGGACATCCCAAGTTATCCCAAAAAATTGTTTATCAATCCTGTAGAAATTGACTTATTGTTTTTGTGCCTCTGACTGACCAATTGTTTTTAAACATGAAATATGAGTAACTGGGGAATATAATCCGTAAATATACGGGAGTGATTAGGGTTGGAGTTGAAGTCTAGGTGGTACGAGGTCAAGGAAGATCGGTTCAATGTTGGTGAATATTGTGAATGTATCTGTAAAAAGTGTAGTTGGTTTGTTTGGGTTTTGTCTAAGTTTTGTGGTCTAAATGATTTTTCAAAACCTTCTGTCTAAGTTTTGTGGTCTAAATGATTTTTCAAAATCTTCTGTCTATTTCTGCTAGATAACATCTATGATTGGGTATTCATACAATTATAATTTTTTAAAATAAAATATCTATGTTTGCGTTAATTGAACGATAATAGATGTCTCTATACATCTTTATCGCAGTCAACGACAGTTTCGTAACGTTAGCACCCCTAGTAAGTCCAAAAGCTAACCTCTCGTGTGAGGTTTGAAATGAAGCACCGTATTTAATTGACATGGAGAATTTCCTTTTTGTTATTTTGGAAGAGAAGTTGACCCAAAATTCTTTTTTTTTGGGGGGTTGAGGGGGGGGGGAAGATCAAATATATGTTTTTATAAACAGGATCGCAAATATATTTGTTTGTTTCTGTAAAAGCTTGAAATCTTTACACCAAAAAAAGCTTGAAATCTAGCGCTCATAAAATATGTGTTTATGGAGTAGTACATATTATCACAATAAGATATTAAAAAAGTTTTCGATCAGTAACATATTTAAACATGATAAAATTTGGATGGACAGAGACTAACCCTATTGCTTCGTGGCCTAGAATCCTGGGAAAGCAGGCTGGAGGAACCTGCGTAAACAGCCATGGACAAAATGTTGTAACTCTGATTGAAAAGTATCAACAACCACAATATATTAATCCGATTATATTTTACTCAATAATATATATTAAAAATACTATCTATGGTCATTGGGTCAATACTTCAGTCTGATGCATACGTGAAAGAACTAATTTTTGAATTACCTAAAAATCGTGAAATACTGAAACACTTTATCACGAAAAAACATCATATAAATTTTTTTTTTTTCGTTTTTGATGTTTATCGTTTATCAATAATTTGAATAAACTTTTTCATATAAATTGTAATATATATATATAATAGATGTTTTTTTGAGCAAAATTTTTTTATTGAACTCTCTACCACATGTATGCATTTTAGCATACAACAACTAAACCAATATGAAGCTTTTTCAGATATATAATAGATGTTAAAAGAGAAAAATAGCTAAATCATGAACCGTAGAAGAGAAGAAGAAAGAGTATACTTGGAGTTTCCAGAAGGTGATGTCACTGTGACATAGAGCTGTGCAAATGATTCGGATCCGAACCTCGTAAGCCTGCGGCGGCGCAACCAAGATTTCTTCCATCACCAGCGGCTCTCCGGCCTTCCTACTAACCGCCGCTGCCATAGAAACATAAAAAGTCAACGCTAGTCAATGAACGACACTCATAGATAAAAAAGGACCGTTTCCTCTACACTAACCTTTGCAACGGATCGGTTTAAGTGAAGACTTGTCGCCGGAGGACATGCCGTTTTCCATCTCTCTTCCTAGTTTTGCAGTTTTAGCCTTTGTATGAGTCAAATGCGTTGCTGTATTATGTCTGTATATAAACTTGTTCTCTAGATTTATTACCAATTTTGTCTTTGTAGTATTTAATATATTTCTTCTGTGTCTGTGTTTATCTGCGTTCGGTGCATCCGTGTCACTTACATGGTTTAATTGCGTATATAGATGCAAAAGTCTCTTAAATTAGTCTTTAAACCTAAAAAACTTATAAAAATTATGCCAATTCGATTAGTTATTTTTCCACAAAAACTATCATTTAACATCATATTCTTATAAAACTATGATTTAGTACCAATTTTTGATGATTTAAAAATTATAAATGTGACTTTCCACGAATTAACAATTTCACATATATTTTTTTGCGAACCAATATTTCAAAACTTAGTTATCCATAGATCATAATTTTAATTAATTTATTATTAACTAAGTAGTTTAAACCGACTAAACTAAATTAAAATTCATTTTAAATAATAGCAAAATTTAATTTTTATAAATTTAATAAAATCACAATGAACATATAAACTTGTTAAATTTGTGTTTTTTTTTTAAATTTAAAAGAAAACATCAAATTTTGATAAAATTATATGTCAAGAATCTAATTTTGTTGAATTTTGACAAGAATCAATCTCTTATCAATAAATATTCATAATTTTATAAAATTTTATGTTATTGATAAAAATTGATTACGTAAAAATTCAACAAAACGTAGATTTTGACGTATAATTTTATCCAAATAAAATTCTTTCAAATTTCAAAAACACAAAAAACTTAATAATTTTATTTTTTTCATTATAATTTTATTAAATTTTGTAAACATAAAATCTTGATGTAAATTTTTTATTTTAAATTTAAAAATGAAAATATAAAAAAATTAGGATGAATGTGTATTGACTATTATTCATATAATTTGTTTATACCATATACATGTTCAATAAGATGGTTCTTAGAAATTATGATTTACCATTTAGTAATTACATCACGTTGGACAAAAGTTACAAAAGCAGAGCTCATAAGTTTTAAGAAGATGGGAAAGAGATCAGTTTTTTTAGGATATTAGTACAACGTAAAATAAGATTCCAATTGGATCGAGATCAATACAAAGCTAAAGAGTTATCAAAACTAATAAGGGTTGACTTCTGCACACCCTCTCAAGTCTCAACTAACTCCTATATTTAAACCCTTCGAGCTTTTAAAGCTATTTAAAACAATTCCTATAGATGCCCGACTAATCAATTGTCCGCCCTCACCAAACTTTTTTTCCTACTAAATTCCAGAAATTTTAGGTGGTGTTATTCAATGATGTATTTTAATAGAGTTCAAATCCAAACACAATTCAATATTATTCGAGCGATGATTATAAATTTTATTTTAAAATCTAATGTTATTCAATGAATGATTTAAATTCTATTTTTAAAATCTAGTGTTATTCAATTTTTAAGGATTTTAAAATTCTTTGTATTTTGGATTGATTTCAAATCATTTCATATGGAATCTCATGAATAAATAACTGAACTCAAAATCCAATGTATACTGAAGAGATTTTAGAATTCATCAAGTTAAACTATCTTAAAATTTTAAAATTTGATAGATTATAAAATATTACTAATTGATTTTAAATCACATATTGAATAACACCCTCTTAAATTGTTTCTTAATTGCGATTTACAATTAAAAGGGCATATAGGTTAATTATGTTTAGTTTGATCAAAATAGGTTAATTATGTTTATACTCTAATTATAACCTGAGAAAGACCAACCCGACCCAGCAACCCTTAAACAAATACAAAAAGAAAGAAAGTATGGCACTTATTTAGGGTTACATGTTATTGCAATTATTTATGGTTACCTGTGCTAATTGCGAGACGAAAAAACACTTCACGACAAAATTGAGACGGGAGCTCAATATTATGTATGTCAGCTGTTAGATGATTATCGACCTATGTATGATTTAAAAAGGACGTATGGCCATTGCAGAATCCTTTGGCTGTATGTTAGACTTTGGTTTTGGTTGAAATCGAGTTTGATTTTCTTATGATTGTTTCGTTTATAGACACTGAGAATAATGGAAAATGTGAAATAGAAAGAGGAAAGGACAACATATATTACAACGTCAATAAGCACGACGAAAATGGTGAAGAGGAAGAAGAGCATGTTGATCGATGTTGGACCC